>MCFE01000266.1:0-107661 GCA_002104905.1 Basidiobolus meristosporus CBS 931.73 | reverse complement strand
CCCTAACCCTAACCCTAACCCTAACCCTAACCCTAACCCTAACCCTAACCCTAACCCTAACCCTAACCCTAACCCTAACCCTAACCCTAACCCTAACCCTAACCCTAACCCTAACCCTAACCCTAACCCTAACCCTAACCCTAACCCTAACCCTAACCCTAACCCTAACCCTAACCCTAACCTAACCCTAACCCTAACCCTAACCCTAACCCTAACCCTAACCCTAAGCGCTGGCTTCTTTGTTTCAACTGAAATAAAGATTTCACCTGTTGGTGACTGTCTCCCCCCTAAGAACACTTAGCCTTGTGGTTATCCCTAACCCTTCCATACCCATGGTTGTGGGTTCAAATCCTGGATCCAACAAAATTTGATCAATAAATTGATGTGTGCTCATTGGGAGATGGCTTGATCAACCATTGGGCAAAGTAAAGGCTCTGATTGGCTGAAATCCTTGAAATGCTAATTGGTCACATTTGCCTAGTAAATTTGGCCAGTGATTGCTCAGAAATTCATCTCAGTTCCCCTAGTCTACTGGCCATTCCGGCCACAATTCAGCTACCGCAAACCAGTATAACTTAGCTCAGATATATTCAGATTCTCACTTCTCAGGCCTGGCTTTCCAGGAAACCTCTCTCAGACCTAGCTAACTAGGAAATATAGTACCACTCAGCTTCTCAACTCTCAGACCTGGCTTACCAGGAAGATATCTCTCAGACCTAGCTTTCTAGGAATTACTTCAGATTAACTTGGCTTCTTTAGATACTTGTCATAAGTAAATAAAGATTTCACCACTTGGTGACTTTCCTCCCCCCCCCTGACCCTAAACCCTAAGGCCTTTGATTCAGTTGACAGAAATCTGCTTTGGTCCAAGTTGCAATGCTTCTCCAGTACCTCTCTCACCCTCCTTGTCAGGTCTCTGTTTCTGGATCCACAAGCAAGAATTCTGCACCCAAGTGAGCAATCAGCTGTGTTCTCAGTTCCTAATGGAGTGGTTCAAGGCTCTGTGCTTGGTCCTATACTGTTTGCCATCTTCCTGAATGATCTCCCAAGACTCTCAGCTGACTGCCTGGTTACTCTCTTTGCTGATGACATCAGAATATCCTCCTCCAAAGTGCAACAAGACTCCCAGACCATCCACCAGTATCTGCAGAAGAATAATCTCCAGCTTTCCATTGCAAAGACAGTACCTTTGGGCTCTCCCATCAACTTGGAGAACTCCACTCTACCTGCTCAGGTTTCTGCTACATATCTTGGCTTTCCTTTCCTTCCCAATGGACTAGACTCTGGAGCACACCTGAAGAAGAGAATTATCCTGGCAAGACAGGCACTCCACAAGCTACTGGCTGTTACTCCTCCTACAACTTCAGCTCCCAGCTGCCTCCTTCTACTCAAGCAGTTTGTCTTCCCTGTCCTCAAATTTGGCTTACCACTTCTCTCTCTTACTTCTAGAGACTGCACTAAGCTTGACAAGTTTGCAGTATGGTGCATTACCTCCTTGGTGCCTCATTTGCCTGAATGCCCCTACAGACATGCTATTCTTGGTGCTTTTGGGTTTATGCCCTATAAGATCAGACTTCTCTACCTTAGAACCAGATTATACCTCAGACTTCACAACTGCAACAACCCACTGATTAAGGCCTGGAAGAGAACACACCACACTACACCTGACTCCTGCTGGAGAACTATACTTGGAGATCCTGAAGTCAAGAAGTTTGCTCACTATATTCTGCAGTCAGAAAAACCCAAGCTGGCCTGCCTGAAGTACTTGACAGACCTTTGGCAGCAATATCTGCAGCAGCACACTCCCTTTATGATGAATATCAATCCTTATCACATTCCCCTCATTAATGTTGTTCACATGTCATTCTTACCTCTCTTGCTACCCCCCTTCCCACTGAACAGTGTCTTGAGCACTGAAGAACTATCATCACTTCTTATTAACTTACCTACAAATTCCCCTCAGCTACACACTCTTGTATCAAAGCTACAACAGCAGCGCTGGCTTCTTTGTTTCAACTGAAATAAAGATTTCACCTGTTGGTGACTGTCTCCCCCCTAAGAACACTTAGCCTTGTGGTTATCCCTAACCCTTCCATACCCATGGTTGTGGGTTCAAATCCTGGATCCAACAAAATTTGATCAATAAATTGATGTGTGCTCATTGGGAGATGGCTTGATCAACCATTGGGCAAAGTAAAGGCTCTGATTGGCTGAAATCCTTGAAATGCTAATTGGTCACATTTGCCTAGTAAATTTGGCCAGTGATTGCTCAGAAATTCATCTCAGTTCCCCTAGTCTACTGGCCATTCCGGCCACAATTCAGCTACCGCAAACCAGTATAACTTAGCTCAGATATATTCAGATTCTCACTTCTCAGGCCTGGCTTTCCAGGAAACCTCTCTCAGACCTAGCTAACTAGGAAATATAGTACCACTCAGCTTCTCAACTCTCAGACCTGGCTTACCAGGAAGATATCTCTCAGACCTAGCTTTCTAGGAATTACTTCAGATTAACTTGGCTTCTTTAGATACTTGTCATAAGTAAATAAAGATTTCACCACTTGGTGACTTTCCTCCCCCCCCCTGACCCTAAACCCTAAGGCCTTTGATTCAGTTGACAGAAATCTGCTTTGGTCCAAGTTGCAATGCTTCTCCAGTACCTCTCTCACCCTCCTTGTCAGGTCTCTGTTTCTGGATCCACAAGCAAGAATTCTGCACCCAAGTGAGCAATCAGCTGTGTTCTCAGTTCCTAATGGAGTGGTTCAGGGCTCTGTGCTTGGTCCTATACTGTTTGCCATCTTCCTGAATGATTTCCCAAGACTCTCAGCTGACTGCCTGGTTACTCTCTTTGCTGATGACATCAGAATATCCTCCTCCAATGTGCAACAAGACTCCCAGGCCATCCACCAGTATCTGCAGAAGAATAATCTCCAGCTTTCCATTGCAAAGACAGTACCTTTGGGCTCTCCCATCAACTTGGAGAACTCCACTCTACCTGCTCAGGTTTCTGCTACATATCTTGGCTTTCCTTTCCTTCCCAATGGACTAGACTCTGGAGCACACCTGAAGAAGAGAATTATCCTGGCAAGACAGGCACTCCACAAGCTACTGGCTGTTACTCCTCCTACAACTTCAGCTCCCAGCTGCCTCCTTCTACTCAAGCAGTTTGTCTTCCCTGTCCTCAAATTTGGCTTACCACTTCTCTCTCTTACTTCTAGAGACTGCACTAAGCTTGACAAGTTTGCAGTATGGTGCATTACCTCCTTGGTGCCTCATTTGCCTGAATGCCCCTACAGACATGCTATTCTTGGTGCTTTTGGGTTTATGCCCTATAAGATCAGACTTCTCTACCTTAGAACCAGATTATACCTCAGACTTCACAACTGCAACAACCCACTGATTAAGGCCTGGAAGAGAACACACCACACTACACCTGACTCCTGCTGGAGAACTATACTTGGAGATCCTGAAGTCAAGAAGTTTGCTCACTATATTCTGCAGTCAGAAAAACCCAAGCTAGCCTACCTGAAGTACTTGACAGATCTTTGGCAGCAATATCTGCAGCAGCACACTCCCTTCATGATGAATATCAATCCTTATCACATTCCCCTCATTAATGTTGTTCACAAGTCATTCTTACCTCTCTTGCTACCCCCCTTCCCACTGAACAGTGTCTTGAGCACTGAAGAACTATCATCACTTCTTATTAACTTACCTACAAATTCCCCTCAGCTACACACTCTTGTATCAAAGCTACAACAGTAGCGCTGGCTTCTTTGTTTCAACTGAAATAAAGATTTCACCTGTTGGTGACTGTCTCCCCCCTAACCGTACAAAAGAAGCAATGTGGATAAGAAAGCTTTTTGCAGATTTAGGCCTATGTCAAAAACATCTATTACTTTATTTCAAGATATTCAAGGACGTATACAAATAGGTAGAAATCCAACTTTTCATGCTAGAACTAAGCACACAGATATTAGTCATCATTTAATATGTGAAGCTATAGAGAATATCTTAGTTAGCATAGTTTACTGCCCTTCAGATGAAATGGTTGCAGACATATTTACCAAACCATTAGCTAGAGACAAGTTTGAATATCTTAGGTCAAAGTTAGGACTAGACAGTATGAACATTTAGCTGAGTGGGAGTGCTGTAAAAGTTTGAAATTCTACCTAAATATTCACCTAACTTAGTCACTTAGATCATTACCTTCAAATCCTAGAGGATATTTACCAAACTCCTTGTCAGGATTTACTTACAATATTTTCACCAAAATATCAGGTACCCAGAACATGAAAATTTGATAAGTTGTCCAAACAGCCCCAAAGTTGGCACACATGCTCTTGGGACCTTCCTTAGCTTATTCTACATGTGTGCAATGCCAAGATCATGTAAAAGTATAAATACTACCTTTACATCTAATAAATCATTAAGTGAAAACCGCATAATCTACTTGTCCTCCCAATCACTTCCAATGTCTCCAAGACTCTTACAACAGTTTGCTCAATATATTCTGCAGTCAGAAAAACCCAAGCTGGCCTACCTGAAGTACTTGACAGACCCTTAGCAGCAATATCTGAAGCAGCACACTCCCTTTATGATGAATATCAATCCTTATCATATTCCCCTCATTAATGTTGTTCACAAGCCATTCTTACCCCTCTTGCTACCCCCCTTCCCACTGAACAGTGTCTTGACCACTGAAGAACTAACATCACTTCTTGTTAACTTACCTACAAATTCCCCTCAGCTACACACTCTTATATCAAAGCTACAACAGTAGCACTGGCTTCTTTGTTTCAACTGAAATAAAGATTTCACCTGTTGGTGACTGTCTCCCCCCCTAGGCACCTCTGTTGTAGCAGCATCTGCATCTTCACCTTCCACACTTGGTAGTTAGATCCGTCTAACTTTTCAGCAGAGGGAAAAATTCCAGTAATAGCAGTAGTAGACATTACAGAGAGTGACAGCTTGGGGCTCATAACCTGTTGTAAGAGTCTCGGAGATATTGGAAGTGGTTGGGAGAACAAGTTAATTATGTGGTTTTCACTTAATGATTTGTTGCATGTAAAAGTAGTATTTATACTTTTACATGATCTTGGCATTGCAAACATGTAGAATAAGCTAAGAAAGGTCCCAAGAGCATATGTGCCAAGTTTGGGGCTGTTTAGGTACTAAGGGGGCATGGTAACTGGGTAAATCATACAACATAGTTGTGCTTTAGCTACCATCCTGATCAGTCTCAGCAGGTACCTCTAGTGAAGTAACCTGAATGCTGCTGTAAGCTTTTAGGGAGTGTGGGGGTGGTTTAGAGAATAATAAGAAATGCATGTTTCTTATGTGTTACTCCATTGAGTTCAGGCAAAGTATTTATACTTCTGCATTGTAAGACTGATGACAGTTGTACTTTAAGAAAAGACACAGGAAGTGGTGTTCATAGCTTGGGGTTTTGAACAAGTAAAAAAACTACTGACAGTATCCGGGCCTTCACTTGGGTAACATCTCATAAACTAAATCAAAAGTAAATAATTCATAATTTATCGATAAGCTAAATAGAATCTTAAGGTATATGAATGGTATAGGTGTCTACTAAAAGCTTACAACAAATGTGAGATTCAAGTATTTGTCATTACTATGCATTATTACTTGTGGCACAGCAGATGAGTAGTACACTCGATGTGGCTCTAGAGATATTCTTTGATGTGTATATTGCGTAATTATTCACCGCCATAATCATGGATATTTCTATTTTTCTGTATTCATCCGTAAAGCTCTACAGTCTGGTGTACATTCAGACATCAAGTAGTAAACTCCTGGCACTTGTTGCGATGAGAAGCTGAGTGCCAGCTTGAAATCGTTTTGAATGCGCTGGGACACATCATATCTGTTCATAGCGACAATTTTGATCGTAACTATTCCAGAAGCTTAATTGTCTATTCCAGATTGCAGTAGTTCGGTGCTAAAATCACGTTAGCAACACTTTCAACACTGAATCTGTCCAGCTTTAATAGTTCTCAGCCCTAAGTTCACTTGGAACTTGTGTTGATCAAAACCGTATAGTCTGACAGTTATTTAACATGCCGTGGGCGAGGATTCAACGGTAGAAAATACACCTGTTCGATGATCTCACCATGCCGATTAACTGTAATCTATTCAAATAGCTATGTTGATGTGCAAAGCCCGATTTAGCAGATTTCCAATTAATCTATGGGCTAGCCGATCATTAATTCATCAGCCACCACTGGCTGGAAGATCGGGAACTCAATTTGATCGAAACATAATAAACGGCAAAGGTCTCGATCACGGTGGAGGAAGATACTTCTAATTCATCCAGAGTACTCTATGTGTATAAATCCAACGACATACTGATGTGTGGAATATTGAGCGGCTCTGATAACTGCAGCACGTACCACTTGGAGAAGTCACCATTCGGGTTTCAAACAGGGAAGGCTAATTCTAGCTTGAATACATCGCTATTGTATTCAATCCCAAGGATGATAGAGAACCAAGAAGGAACTTCCACCGACAACTGATGATGCAATTTCTATATCCAGCTAGACCAACTCGAGCCCACCACTATGAATGCAAAAAAAACTAGGCTGGTTGTGGTGGACAATGGTGACTCTGCAGCTGTGGATATAAATGGAGACTTCCTACTGTAGCAAGCAAATGTGTTATCGAGGATTCACCGGAGAGTTTAATCAGGTGAGCATCCTGGATTTCGATGAAGAGGCTTGATGCTTCTATCTAACCGCAATCGGGGCAGATTCCAATATTTTGATAATCCTCACCACTAAGATCATGGCCAGCAGTTTATAGAAAGTGCCTTATCTAGAGTCAGCTGCTCGGGTTGCCATTTCTAGAATATGAGGACGATTAGGCCAGTTTTTGAGATTTGAGCTGGAGGATTTATAAGGCGGTCGGTGATAACCTTTGGACTCCTCAATATCATGGCATATACGGCACCTGCAGGCTTTGCTTTGGAAGGGGGTGACCCTCGCCTACATCACGATACCCTACATCATCGCTCGCACCACGAAGCCTCGCACTCCAGCGACGCAAAGCTCGCCAAGAACTCTCTAGTGGAGAGAGAGCCCATAGGCTCGCCTTACAGCTCAACTGATGAGATTCCCATGGAAGCATATCTGTACTGGGCGTCTGTAAAGCAACAACATGACAAGCTAGATGCCAAAAAGGAAAGTAGCGACATCAAACTAAAGGGATTGCGCTCAAGGCTCGGGAGAAACACAGGAAAGGAGGTCGAACAAGAAACCGAACAGCAAAGCAACCCGGACGAGGTCGGCGAATTGCCACCAATCCTTGGCTGGGACTTGGATGCCGAGAAGCTTCAGGCCCAGCGTGCTCTGCGTTCTGCTTCCTGGCAAGCGGTCTTCTACCTGATCACCACAGATATTCTGGGGCCAAGTGCTGCGCCATGGGCGTTTTCTCAGCTCGGATATGGCACTGGGGTGTTGTTGTTCTCATTCATGGGATTGGCAGCCGCATACACCGGCTGGCAGCTCTGGGTCATGTACATGAATCTTGATTCCGCGCAGTTTCCGGTCCACAACTACAGTGAGCTGAGCTATCGAGTCTTCGGTCGCTGGGCACGATACATCGTAAATTTCCTCCAATCCCTCCAGTTTCTTTTCAACGTCGCCATCATCATTTTGGGCAATGGTCAAGGTTTAGCTCAGATATCTAAATACCGGGTTTGCTTCAGCGTGCTGACCTTGATCTGGGCCCTGGCTGGTATGTTCATTGGTCAGATCCGCTCGCTGAAGAATTTCGGTTGGCTAGCCAATTTTGCCGTGTGGTTGAATCTGCTGGTGATCATATTGACCATGGGCGTTGTTGCGCACACCGCACCCAATTTCGCGGCTGCTGCTCGGGAAGGCGGGATCAGCGGAACCACCGTTGTCTCCAAAGCGTTCATCAACGGCTCGCTCAACTCCCAGATCGTCGGTATTATGCAGATTGTGTATTCATACGGCGGGGCAATTATGTTTGTCGAGATCATGGCCGAAATGCGCCGTCCATGGGACTTCTGGAAAGGAATGGCATGTGCTCAGTTGCTCATTTTCGCCTGCTATATGTTCTTCGGCGTCTTCGTTTACCACTACCAGGGGCAATTCACTATCAACCCTGGAAACCAAGGGATTTCCAACTATGCCTGGCAGACCGCCACCAACGTCATCTCTCTGGTGTCTGCTTTGATTTCCGCCGGACTGTACGGGAACATCGGAATCAAGGTCCTGTACCAAAACATCATTACCGACCTGATGAAGGGCCCTGATATGTATTCCCGTGCTGGAAAGTATCTGTGGTTCATCCTGGTCGTCGTCTATTGGATAGTAGCCTATATCGTTGCGAGCTCCGTTCCCCAAATCAGCAACGTAGCCGGCTTGGTGGCAGCAGTGTGTATTCTCCAGTTCAGCTACACCTTCCCACCCATCTTGATGCTTGGGTTCGAGATCCAAAGGGACGCCATGGAGGGCGAGAAGCCGCTAGACATCAATACCGGGGCTATTCATCGCATAGATAGCTGGCGGGACTTCTCTCGCTGGCGCCGCGGCATCGCTAAGCGCTGGTATGTCAAGCTGTTCAACTTCCTTTTCTTTTTGGCCGCGTGTGTCGCTGCTGGGCTTGGCATCTACTCTAGTATCCAAGGGATCATCGACGGATTTGCACACAAAGGGGCGGCCCCATCATTTGGATGCCGTGCGCCGGTGTAATGTTCCCGGTAGACGATCAGAAAACTCCACATCATGCTGAATCCAACTTGGCATGTTTTTCCGAGGAATGGACCCTACATATAGGTCATCCAGGGGCAAACTTTCCTTATGAAGGATTTCGATTTTGTTTATATGTAGAACACCGTAGAATATTCATTTAGAACTAACCAGCTTCCCTCGACTGCCCCCACCAAACATCATCATTGCACATTAATGAGCGACAAAATCAAGTATCGATGGGTTGTAGCTTTTTCAGTGCTATAATAAAAACTGGCAATCGTGACCAATTTCGGCTCTGTCGAGAACTCACCTGGCCCCTTGCAAGCATCACTGCTAGGTTTCCAAGTTATCTGGGCCTATTCTTCCTGCCGAAGAGTCTTCCGTGGCCAGGATTTCGGAGCTGGCTATCTGCTGCTTATCCTCCATTCGCACCACCATAGTGGCTAGATCTCGGCAAAACATCTATCCAGATCAACGTGACTCCTTAGCAGAAACAACAGGAATGCCCCGACTGAAACGAGGACATGGTATGTCAAGCCATTAGGGATGGTTTGAAGGATACTTCCTTATCTCAGATAAGACATTGATACTAAATGGCTATTTCTGGATTATTGACTTTCCAAATAGTTACGCTACGATCAGGTGATGCATGCGTTGGTGTGGTATTGTGCATCACTCACTTTTTAGGAGTCTTGCTGAGGCCCCGGTCCATCATATCTGTAGTCGTCGAACAGCCTCCTCTAGTGGCTCCTGATTCATTTGTTGTTGCGGAAAGCAAGGCAATCCTTGGGAATGGTTCCGGGATCGTGATCCATTTCTATTGCAAACCTCACGCCACTCTGCTGGATAGATCCACATCCTCCAGCATCCACCACTGAGCAGTTTAAAAGTATCCAACGCGGGATGCTACTGCTGCGTTTTCTTGCACTGTCAAGGCCATGAAGAATCACCCGACAGTGAGCCTTAAACGGAGGGCTTTTTTCGACTCATTCTACGAGGAGCAAATGAGGCAAATCGCATCCATTTGACATTGTTCAATAAGAATTCCAAGCAAAAAGGAGTTGAAACCATGTCACGCGCACCTTTATCCTTATCATACATCTTTCAATACCGCTACGATATGACTAAATGGGAAGGTTCAAAATAGATTGAACAAATATGGTCTCGAAGCTTAAAAGAATAGGGCCACGATGTGACATAACTTCTACACATCGGATTTGTTGAATCAATTGGTTGCCAAATAACCGCAGCTTCTAACACACCTCAGCCACACAAGCTCTGCATCCAAGACTTCCAGAGGGATTTTCTCTGGTTGGGTTCCGGAAGTTCGGGCTATTTCACAAGACCGGGATAGAGGTTGCATGAGTTACATTGCATTCGTATGGATTACGATATTGGACACAGTAGCAGCAAACCTGCTATTACATACACCCTCAAGAGATCCCTCTAGTGATGAGCAACCCAGAAAGCGAATAGGCGGATGTCAGAAATATGTTCACATCCGTCTTAATCTATCCCATATCCAACCAAAGCACATCAAAACGAAACAAACTCTATCTGGCTAACAGCATGGATGTTGCTTTGTGAGCCACACACGGCGACGAGCTGTTGCATATTGTTTTTGTCAGGCATATCAATCCCTTGGGTGCATGAGTATCATAGCCTTGGTTTATTGATGACCTTCAGTTCTAATGATAGTTCAAGATGGGGGAGAAGTAGATTCTGTAGACAAGACACAATCAAGGCATCTTACGTATGGCATCACAAATACTTAGAATCCCAATACAAAGAGACACCTAGCCTGCACTGCACCCATACTCGTAACATTGGTGTGATCCCAGTTGTTCATGTTGTATGATGTATTGACCTGAATGAGCACAGTGAATGAGCATTTTGCTGACCTCCAGCATACCTCGCAGAGAGTATGACACTAGGCGATGCATAGCACCTGATTGATGGTGAGGATGCGTTGGGCTATGGATCGTATCATCCTTCTCGATGACATATTTCAGCAATAGACGGCATCCAAAGCGGAAAGATTGGACTTTCGAGCGGACGAAATGCCTGGTCGACAGGAACACAGATACTACTTAGGATTATAGAGTGAGGGTTGCTCAAGAGAATGTTTGCTAGGTGTATTCAGCGAATATCAGTTATATTAAATCAACGTCATGCACAAAAGAGTGCCTCGGTAACCGTCCTTGATACCAATAGGGCAAAGGAGGCTCCACGAGATGTGTGCCCATTCTTCATAGCGTGCTACTGCCAGCGAAACAACCAGCCGCCATATTCAAGTGTCTTTTTTACGACGCGCCTTTTCAGCTCCCCATTGAAATATATACAATCCATCTCCAGTAAGCCATGAAGAAAGATGGTCACCAGAAAGGCAAATAGACAGAATTTCGCGGCAGTCCAGACTAACCAAAGTGTGCAATGAACAAGCTTAAAGAGAAGGGTTATTGCTATACCTATAGCCAGCAGGGTAAAGGCCAGTGTGACCAATTCTGGATTGAGACCGTACTTGTGGAATAGGAACTGGGGCCTAGAGGCCACCTCTTCCACAGGCACCTGTACCAACGAGATAAGTTTTTGAAAGAAACTCAGGGTGAAAAGCTCGTCCATCAGGAAAGGACCTCGACAGTATCAAACACAAAAGATGGCTATTGTGGAGGGGAAGCAGTCTGTTTTGCCCTGGGCAAATTGCTCCTGATATAAGCTGGGTATTAGCCTGCTTAATATGTGGCAATAAACAACGAGATTTTTGATTGATTTGCGGCCATGGTGTCTGTTTTCCTCACCGCAGCAGAACATTGGGCTGACCAGGCCCAGGTCATGTTACTAAGGGCCGCGAGTGAGTATTTGCATATTCTCTACGTTCCAGGTCAGCTTTTCAACAATTTTATTAACCTGAACTGCAAGTCAAGACATACTCCACTAAATTAAAGCAAATAAATATTCCATACATTAGTGTCGCTCGTCACAAAGATATATCAGATAGCGTAGTAACTTCGGCATTGAAAGTCAGCTAATAACATTCTGGAAGGAGTTACATCTAGATTATTACAGATACCAGCATTGGATTGAATTAGAAAGGGTTTGGGTGAACCAACATCGGTCCGTTAGGCACAAGCTCGACATCACTTTTGATGAGCGAGTGGCCACTTCAATATGAACATTCGTCGCTCACTGCTCCTTCGCCTCGGAGTCCTCGCCCTCGCCCACTATTCCATGTTCTTTGAGGACAGATATTGCCTCATTGAACTTGATCTCTAACGCGTCCTCGTTTTCAATCAGATGAAGAAGCTCAGAGTTGTCCATCTCAAGCAACATGCCCGTGATCTTCCCTGCAAGGTCAGGACGCTTCTGGTGGATCAATGGGAACAAACGCTCGCCAAGCACCTGCTTCTGCTGTTGGGGCGAGGCATCGGCAAGAGTAGACAGACCAGCGGCCGGTTCCGACTCCTCAGTATTGGGTTCGTCATCGTTAGGCGCTGTACCAGCAGGACCAGCAGGCTGCCCATTGCGTGGCTGAGAGTACTTGTAACCACCACGGCCACGACCAGGACCACCACGTTGGCGTGATGCCCGCGGGCGCCCGGCCGCCTGGTGAAATTGTTGGGGGATAGGCGAATATTGGCCCGGCATTGGTGCACCAGCTTGGCCTTGTTGATTGGGAGCCGCCCACCTTGGGCGTGGAACCATGCCACCCTGTGGGAACATCATACCACCCGCTCTGGGCTGCGGGAATCCAGGAACAGTAGGATAGTATACTGGAGCTCCATTAGGATATACGGAGCCAGGAATTCCTGGTTGCATTTGATATTGATTGCGTTGTGCAGCTTGCGCTTCCAATTGCTTCATGCGGGTTTCCTTTCTCTGGGCCAAAGCAACGTAGATGGGCTTTTCTCCCCACATTCTTCCATTCATCTCGGTTACTGCTTTGGTGGCTTCGTCGGGCGAGGAGAAACACACAAAGCCGAATCCCTTGGAGGCGCCCTTCTCATCTCTCATGACTTTGGAGCTGGTGATGACACCGTACACCGAGAACTCCTGTCTCAGCTTGTCATCGTCCACATCATCCTCCAGATTCTTGACATACAAGTTGACCCCCTGGTACTTGTTCATGTTTTCCATTTTCGCGCTCTCGTACTGTCTCTTCAGTTCTTCTTCGCGCTCTGCCTTCTTTTGCGCGCGGCCAACAAAAAGTTTCTTTCCTTTTATCTCCGTATCGTTCAAGGCGTTCACCGCGGCCAGGGCCTCCTCATGCTTCTCGAAATTCACGAAACCAAACCCGGTGGGTGCTCCACTGTCATCGGTCGACAAGACGGCGGAGGTGATCTCTCCATACTTGCCAAAGATCTCCTTCATTTCCTCAAGGGTGATAGAGGTGTCCAGGTTCTTGACGTAGACGTTTGTGAATTGAGACTTCGACTCTTCCATGATGGATTGTCTTTCCTTACGGGGGATGTGGTGGCCGACGAAGACTTTCTTGTCGTTGAGCAGCATGCCGTTGACATGTTGGATGGCGTTCTCGGCCGCTTCGTAGGTTTCGAAATGGACGAACCCATAACCTTTGGACACCCCGTCCTCGGTGACCACTTTACAGCTTAATATATCCCCGAATGCCGAGAAGGTGTCGTGGAGTGCTTTGTTGTCGATGGAAGCGTCCAGGTTTTTGATGAAGACATTCCCTGTACCGGCCTTGCGGAGAGCGGGATCCCTCTGGGACCACATAATACGGCAGGCCTTTCCTTTGATAAGGGTGTAATTCAAAGCGCCTAGTGCAGCTTCGGCTAGTACCAATGGGAAGGAAAATACAGGTCAATAGGGCTGGATGGCAAAGCGAGTGTACGCAAGGCGGTGGAAAAGGCGTTCAAAGTGGAGGGACTTACCATCGGAGGTTTTGTGGTAGTTGACATAGGCGTAGCCAAGACTGCGTCGTGTAACTGCATCTCTGCATACTCTAATACTGGCCACTGGTCCAATCATGTTGAAGAGCTCAAAAAGGATGGCCTCCGTGACCGAAGGGTCTAGTTCGCCAACATACAGGGAGGCGGTGGTGTTGGAACCGCCCGCGCTCTCCTCAGCGTTAGCACCAACGCTGGTAACCGCCTCACCGTTATCCGCCAACTTTTGACCACCAACTTGCTCATTGCGCTCAGAAGGCTCGGGAGTAGGGTTTCCGCCGGTGTTGGACATAGCTACAAGGAGTGGATATTGTTTGAGGGAGGAAAGGGTTTGTATATTTTTTCAATACAACTGTATATAAAAATCAAGAGTATTTTTTTTGGTTTTTTGAAAGTTGGGTGAAGAAACGGTCGAATGGAAGTGACCCACTTTAAGACAGCCAATCTCACTTGGAAGGGAAAAGCCCCCACACCTCACCCTCACCTCTCCCGCTCTTCGTCAGGTTTTTAGAGTGGCTGCATTGAATTGATTGCCACTGCACTTGACCAACCTCAGCTCTCCCTCCAGCCTATTAAATTCGCCTCGACCTTTTCGCGACGGTGCATATATGGCTCGATATTCCAGTTCAACCGGAAACGGAAATGATGTGGGCCAATGGAGTCAGACGGCTTTGTCAATTTGTATTATTTACGAGGGAGTCTGGGAATTGGATGATTCCAAACGAATCGAGGGGGGGGTGCACTTGTGATCCATTCAAGCAAAGGAGTTAGGGGGAAATGCTGCTACACAGCTAGCAGGTCAGAGTTAGGGAACATCAGGTTTTAGGAGCCAGAAAAGGCCAGGCTAAATTACGTATCACATTAGGGGTGGCTAAGCTGGTTACGCTCAGGGTTACGACGGATTCCTATGGATTCCCCACATCAACAAGGAGGCTGGGTTTGGTTTATGCCATGCATTTCGCACCAACCTTGGCTTGGTTTCATTTCGATTTTGCCAATGCCGATCTAGGCAGGGAGTTAGACTAGCTGCATAAAATTCGAGAGCATTTTGCATGATTCAGTGCTTTTGGCTCTGGTCTTAGACGGCTTCGCCCACTGGTGTGCTGGATCTTCAGCGCAGGCAACTGCTTGATGCCTCTTCGTTCAGGAGAATTCCACCTGGCGTAGTAGGCGCCCTCTCTGCCGTCACCACCAAGAAGGCTGCCCATGGTAAGGCGTGCTCTCGCACCCCCACTTGGCACCAAGATCGCCGGGACCGTGGCTCCTTGGGGGACTTTGTGCTGATGGGTGGCTTGGCTCAGGGACTAGCTAAGAAAAGTTGCCCAAGACACGTATAGGCCTTGCCCCCACAGCCACACACAGCGGAATAGCAAAGTGGGTCGGGACAACGGAAGCTTCAATGGTCCCGTTGGCACCCCATCAACAGCATCAAACACATCTGGTTTTAGTGTCACCTGGACCAAGTTTCAGCTCAATTGCAAAAGGCATGATTTTATTGGACATACGAGAACCATCACTTAAATTACTGGAGTAAAGACCATGCTCTACCAGGTGCATCATTTTCCCAAGTATCGACGCAACCGACACCTTCGCCGTCTGGGGTATCAATGCCGCATCTGCCAACGATGTGTAAGGTGGTACCCTTCTCCCCACCCAACTCAATGTTGGTGGGGAAAGTGAAGGACACCTTGATGGAGGCCAAGATTCTCCCCTTGGGTGACATCTTGAGCACCTCCTGGCCGCCGTGACGCACGACGAACAGATTTCCATTGATGTCACTGCGGATGCCGTCGATGTTCAGATGTCCGGTGTGGACCGAATCGAAGTCGAAGAACAGCTTTTTGTGACTGATCCTTCCTGACGAATGGACCCGGTATCTCCAGATCCGGTTGGAAACGGTGGTGGAGTTACGGTCTAGCGCCTCCGACACGTACAAGTATTTGTCTCCCGGGCTCAGCTCGATCCCGTTCGTTCGGCCCATCACGTCCAAGCGTCTGGTTCTTCCACCCCGGGTGCAAAGCCAGATATCGCCATCTCCGACCTGGGTGTTGTTCTGGAATTTCATGCCGGACAGGAAGATTCTTCCGTCCTGCGCAAGCGCAAGGTCGTTTGGCTGGATGATGTTGGGGTTGGCGCAGAAGTTCTTGCTGGTGATCTCTCCCTTGGAGTTCACCTCGACCTGGACCACTCGGTGATTCTTGTAGTCGGCCAGATAGGCGACCTTCCTGTTCTCGGCTGCCTCCTTGGCGCCGAACCGGATTCCATTGAACGCGGTGCCAGGCGTTTGGGTGTCCTCGAAGAACAGACGTTGCTCGGGAGTTACCGCGCCGATGGTGGCCAAAGTGGTGCTATCTCCAAAATTCACCGCATAGATATTTCCCTCCTTATCCACAGAGGTGCCTTCGATGAAGGGGCCAAACTTGGAGGTTTCCGCGGTCACCAGAGGCTTTGCCTCTTCATAAAGACAACCACTGGTCCCGCCAATGAGCAGCAACGCAGAGATACAGTATAACTTCAAGGACATCATTCGCAAGCAGGGTGGGGATTTAATGATTAGGAGACCCAGGGAAACTCTACCAAAAACCCAAGTTGCCCATATCGGAAGGCCCGGTGGAGATATTTATATCCTGCAGGTGGGGATGCTCGATTCCGTGGTGGTGCAAGAGGCACTCCTACCCACACCCAATCCAAATCGCAATTTACCTTAATACAGAATCCCGCGTTACAGCTTCACATGTTACCAATGTGGCACCATGCCTTTTGCAGGTGCATCTCGTAATCTCCGCCGCTCGCTTCATGGGGTCCCACCTCACAGGAAACCCCGTAATCATCATTACCGGCGAAAAGAAGGCACCCGGCGGAAGACAGGGTAAAGGAAGCCTGACCCCAGGTCACATGTCCCGGCTAGTTTTCATTCCTCAGCTAGTTGATCCACGCAAAAGGTGGTCGGAGTTGTTGGATGAGGCAAAAGTCCCTAACAAATGCAGCCAATTCTTCCGATCCAGGGTAACACCAAGTGGGAATCCTTCGAGGAAATGAATGGGACATCAAGATAGATGAGGTCCACTTAGCTTCAATCCTAGGATATGGTGCGAACATTTGAATGTCAGCATGCCACATCACACGTCACCCTGATGAGAGCGATCACCCAGCCCGAACCTATTCGTTTCGAGCCTTGCTGTAACCATTAGTGGGACAGCCTCACTATCGTGATAATTCCATGGAAGTATGTTCGATGGAGGCCCCCGTAACATCGGGATTCTCGATTTTCAATGGGCATTCTCCACCCTCCACTCATCCCATTAACCAGCCGAAAACCCACGCTGATGTATCGCATACACTATTCGAACACCAGCCACAAGGGTGGTACCATTATGCCATCACGCGCGCTGTCCTGTATGTCATAATGAATGCAACCATCAAATAGGCTAAATTACCAAACGCCATCCCCAACCCAGCTTTCACCTCTCCCTTCTCCCCCCCCCACTCAAACTCCGTCTCTACCTCCACTATGAGTATTGAACCGAGTGACCCGGCAATATCCATCAGGCAGCGATGACACGTTTTTGCTGCACTGCTATCCCCACGGGGACTGAACGACTGGTGCTGCTTTCTCTTGGGCGGTTCGAGATTTGGGTGAGCGAAATTCCGCATACGTCCGTTGAAGATAGTCGCGGGCTTTGAATTGATCACAGCAAAGCTGCCACATGAAGGAATTCAACGAGTCGACGAGCGGGGTCTTCTGTACTTTAGGGAACATCTATATTTTTATTTTATTCACCGATACTCTGACGAAACAAGTTCATTTTAAGGCGTGCATAGGGTGTCTGTGTGTCTGTGTGTGTCTGTGTGTGTATGTGTGTATGTATGTTGTGTTGGTGAACATTGGCTGTTTTGATAGGGGGATTGCACTTCAAAGAGTTAACAATTTACGTAGAACGAAACGATCGATGTTCAAGGACTCAATTCTGGCTTAGGCCGGTTTCTTTCTGCTCTTGGTGGTTGTTAGATGTGGCCGTGGCGCTGCACAGAAGTGAGGTAAGCGGGTTGGGGTTCACAGCGCACATCCAGATTCGGGTTTTGTAGATCTTGAATAGGTCGCGCACCAACTCGCGGAAGTCGATCCTGCGCTCGGCCACGAAGTAGAATGTCAGCTTGCGACGATCCCTAGAAATACGCGGAATTTCATGTTAGCTAGGCTTAGCCACTGGGTGGAGACTTCGCTATCCGCGTGCTTACCATTGATACTCCGCGTCCACTACCTCCATCGGCAACTTCTTTTGGCGAACCTTGGTTTGGCAAACCATCATGGCTTTAGCCTCGTCCTGGTTCTTCGACATCAATATGCTGATCTCGGATGGCTGAGCTAGACGATAGATCAGCTTTGGCAGGATCTCCTTGTTGAATCGGTCGCCTGAACCACCCTCAGCCGCCTGGCTCTGTTGAAGCATCTGGATGTGATGTGGTGTGATTGAGTCGTTGATCACTTTGCCGAGATCTTTGCCACGATCCGCTTCAACAATAACGAGATCACCCACGTGGCAGACCAAGTCATTCTTCTCAAGTGTGTAAAATACATCGGTACGCCCACCCTTGAACTCTACAATATACAAGGGACATTGGCTCGACAAAGTGTTCAGTGGAACTCCCTTTCCAAGCTCAGAGAAGGGGCGTTGCCGCTGGTCATCGCCTTCGAGGAACTCATCCGCCTCATTGGTGATATTTCCGAATGGGCTTCCTCGCATGGGGTCATCTAGTTGAAGGGAGTCTAAGGCTTCTGAGAGTAATCTATCGGTTTGGTTGTTGTTCACTTGGGAGAGGCCAGGGGCAGCAACAGAATGGCGACGGTAATTCATATTGTACTCAGCACCTAGGCCAGATCTACTAGCCCACGCTTCGAGTTAGTAAGACATTACAAAAGAAATCTCTTATCAATGACACGCTACCTATTGCCCATACGCATATCCTGGAGTGATTCCGAGAATTGCAATTCTTGGAACGAGGGTGATGGAGCAAGAGAATACCTTCTTTGTTGCTGCAGCCTATTCAGTCTTTCGGTGTTGAGAGCTTGAGCATAAGCACTGATCCCGCTTGAGGCCAGGTTGGATCCGGTGTTTTCCTCCCACATATTGCCGAACCCAATCGGGTTAGCGATGGAGCGTCTGCGATACATGGAAGCGGTATCTTTGTGAGAATTTTGACTTCCCCACAGTGGATGAAGGTCAGCAGCTCTGTCCTCTCTTTCGTTTCCAAAGCCCGGCGGGGCTAAAGTGGACTCATTTGCAAAATTATTTTGAGGGGGGAATTGATAAGCACTGAAGGTTGATTGGGAGCGAACACGGGGTCTAAGAAGACTGCCGTATTCTTCTTCAGTTAATTCCTCACCAAGAGTGCCTAAGGCTCGACGATACCGCTCCTTATCGTTCAAGTCCTCATCCAGAAAGTCTGCGTTGAGTTGGCCATATGTAACAGAGAAACTGCGGTGCTGTCTATACGGAGGAGCAGACTCTTCAATTACTGGAAGGGGCTGGCGGGAAATCGATTGACTGATTCCCGAGAATCCATCGGTAGCATAAATACTTGGTTTACTAGGCGAAGGAGTTCGATTAAGGCTTTGTTCTCCCCAGATACTTGAGTTATTCCATGATACCCCCAGACCACCCCAACTTCCCCCAGAAGCTGAACTGGACTCTTCTCGTGTGGGAATTGAAAGGCCACGAGCCCCGGTGCTAGCTTCATTATTTGCATAATTACCTACACCGAATACAGGAGATCTGCTCATAAACCCAGCATCCGAATTCTCATTGAGTGAGCTACTCAGAAACCCAGAGGGAGTGGTGGGGCTTCCAACAGCCTTCCAACTAGGGGTTGGGGAGACGCCTGTTCTTACAGGGATCGGGCTTATGTTACCGGAGCTGTTCAGTGCATCAGATGGCCCAAAATCGGAATCGATGGAAGCTTCAGATGTAACGGTAACAGGGATAGGGGAACGTGGCGCGTTTAACTAAGATAGCCCATATAAGTACACACGAACACACACCTCCGTAGAAAGGCACAGTACCTCTGATTGCATATCAAATAATGGGTTCTTTGGTTGAAACGGAGAACAGAAGTAGACTATATGCGGTACATATAAGTTTAACGGAGACTTCACAGAAGACACTGAAAACTACTCACCTTGTGGAAGCTGGACAAGTGGCTAATTAGAAAAGTTGCCGATTGAAGTAGGTACTGTATTATGGATTTTGAAAATCTATTTCACTCTACAGGGAAAACTACAAATATACTCTTGTGATCTACAGTCTATTGGTTGTTTGCCTCGAATATTGAGGAAAACTGTCTCTAAGTCGGTGTGAGTGTATTCTTCGAAGGAAATGACCTGCTTTCGTAAACGAATGAAGCTTTGGCAACATAAAAAAGGTAAGTAGATAGTTAGAAAACAATGCACTCAAGAAAGTGATAAGAGAAAACGAAGCGCTAGAAGAATTCAGGTAGAGCATTGGTTACCTGAAACACTGAGTTGGCAATCAAGAAGAAACGGGCAAAGCAAAGCCGAGAAAAATCCAAGGAGATATAGAAGAGAAGGTCAACGTTGAATTAGAAAAGATGCAGGGAAACCTTAGCCAAGCACAACCAGGAGAGTTTACGGGTGCTAAAGTACTCTGAACTGTACATTCAAAATAAATCCGAATTCTGATATTCACCAAGCTGAACTCAGGCTCACCGATTTCCCAATATATGCATCGCTATGATGTGACCAATCGAGACCTACAGGTTTCCCGAGCTGGTGAAAATATCGACATCTTCCCCGGGCATTTACAGTAATGTTGAAATTTCGCCATGATGAAGCCACCCAACTAATGAGAATCAACACAAATATCAGCACCTTGAGGCGTGTTCGATTATTAATGCTGAATAGTATAACCAATGAAGCCGCTATGCTCCCATCGATAGTGGGCATTCACTTGGCAAATGTTTTGTTGGGGTGGAAACTAGATTGACCGGGCCAATCATGAGCCAGGCTAAGGTTCAGATGTGAATCACCATCGAGATATGTGTCAATCACCTGCTCCGTTGAGTAGCAGTCAAGAAACAACCAAGAGCCAGCATGCTTGTCTGTTGTCAAGAACGACGCCGGCTTGGAGCCAAGCCTCTTCACTCTATTCGCCTCTCGCGTTTCTAAACATATGCAGAACCCCATGTGGTATCGGTCTCTATATTCGGCGGGATGGCTTGGGGGAATCATCGAGAATCTTGATAAACATCCGATTTCATTGCTTCCTTTTGGTCTAGGTCATGCTCGAATCTTATATATGGTTTGGCCCTGCATATCTCAATCCGTGGTAGCCCTTTAAAGCAATAATGCTTGATCCAATCTGGTGGTATAGATTCAAGGTGGTGATTCATTGTCCGCAGCATGTCGCGCATGGGCTGCTTTGACTTCGACGGATGATCAACCAGTGGCCTTATCGCGTGTTTCTCGCAGCAGACAGGTAGAAATGGAGTCGACGCTGGTGGATATAGTTGGGCGTTGTGGTGCAAAGGGACACATGCACAACCGTAGGCCTATTGCAACATTAAATGGACCGATGTAGAGCTGTAAAGCTATTGGTGGTTGTGCATCTCGTAGATGGCACCTCTCGGTGCACTAAATTCGTACATCGCCCCACCAATATATTATTTCCGTCAGCATAATTGTTGCAGGCTAGATATGCTGTTTTGTGAGCTTGGGGTCAGCTTGCTAGGATGGGCAGCGCAGGGAGACTGAGTACAATGGTTCACTTCGGCCACTCTTCGTTTCCTGCAAACATTGGACTAGTGCAATTGGTTTATTTCGGGGCCTTCCGATGGAGTTATTTTAGACTTGAACCTCGCATTTTTGCCACCAACGTAGTGATAAATGGCGTGTAGTCAAATTACCAGTGAAATTTCTGTTGCAACACCAATGCTAGGAGATCCTATCATAATATTGTACATAATTACTCATTCACTGCGCTTCAAACCTCAAGTCGATTTGATGTAACGCAAGACGAATGATAAACTGTGGGACTGTGCTGTTTGATCGCGGCGTTGCTTAGTGTAAATATCTGAAGTTGTACTCATTGAGCTCCAACGAACCAAAAGTGAGGAATATGGGGATTACTGACAACTAGATGATTTCTCAACTTTATTGGGATAAACGGTGGCCAAAAATTATACGGAGGTATCAAGTTTGTGGAGCGAATCACTTCAAAACCGTGAACATACAGGCCCGCTGCTGGAATAGGCTTGGAGCTTCCCATTCTATATGCATGTGATCATCTTAACCAGCCTATTAAGAAAACTGCCAAGCGAGAGATGCCATGCAACATGCTAGACTTATTCAGCCAAAACACTGCTTTAGATCATCCCAGTCATATGGTACAGCGTATTCAACCAACTTCCATACCTACAACTCAATCCTTCTTTCTGACAACGGAAGCATTTTAACATGCTCTGAGCGGTAGTGTCAGCTTTACACATGGGACGTATGAAGGCACCATCGAACTCTTCATTGATTCATATCTCGCAACCAAGAAATTATATTATATAAAATAGGAGACTAGAAGTGAGCGTATATGTATATACAGGACGAGGGTTTTCTAGTAAAATTTGGGGGTACATAGAAGAAAGATGGAGGGCAATGTGTTGAGGAGTGTATCACTTTTTACTTCGAGCGTTTCTGTTTGCAATCCTGCTCGAAGATCTGGTACGAACTGTGGTAGGCATTGTGGCTGGAGTAGAAGACGAGGAACGTGAAGAGGACGAAGAATCCTCACATTCCTCACGGTCTGTGTTCATGGCAGTTCGAGATCTGGTGGATCTGAAGCGAGCGATCTGATTGCGCGTTCGCACCAACTGTCCACCAAATGCGTGCCCAAAAGCTAAACGAAAGATCTTTGATGAATCATGTTCGGGTAGGCCTTGGATCTGTCGGAGTCGGACTAGGGTGTCATTAAATAACATTAACTGCTGACAAAAACTGTCGTTTGGACATATCTGTGGACAGAGTTAATAGAGCTCAAGCTGTTTAAAACGCAAACCACTTACAATTGGCCTGGCTGTGTGTGCCATAATGTATGCCTCATCCAGCGAGATGTTTTGGTACTTCATCAGATAAGCCATAACAACTGTGGCAGAGCGTGAGATCCCCGCTGGAGTAATGAGCTTAGTCAACCGATATGACTAGTAAAAGGGCCATAAGAAGAATACCTTGACAATGAATAAGGATGCGTGCCTTTTCGCCTAGTTCTGCTCGAGCATTCTCGATGAAATCAAAGCAAGTAACAAAGTGCGGGAGCAGATTGGCCTCTACACTATCAAGAACCGGCACTTTAAGATATACAGGCTGAAAACAAAACAAGAAGTGGCGATCTGGTGGATGTTCTACGGTAAGTCCGTTTTCCAGCGCGGCACGTTTAAGAATTTTGGGTCTGCCTTTGTCGTAAACAAAGGTGACGTCGTTTTCGAAGTAATTCTGCGTTTTCGATAGATTTATGATGTGAGTGATGCGATTCTCATAGCATTCTTTACGACTTTTTGCATTCTGATGGTTTCCCAGGTATAAAAAATCTTTGACTACAGTGGAAATTGGTATCTTATCGCCATAACAGATAGGAACCGGCAGAGGGACTGTGATGGACGTATGTGTCATAATTCCCCCAACTACCCATAACCTTACTTCTCGATACCGCTTCTTTTGAACTGAGTATGCCGAGTCAACGAAATGAGGGATGGGATACGAACACGAGCTCCCACTTGAAATATACTACTACAGCTGAAAACACGCGTTGGTTGGAATAAGGAAGCCTGGTTCAAACAATGTATGAGCAAGGTTAAAAAAAGAAAAAGAGTAGAGTGCGGAAATTTTCTAGACGACAATTGGACAGCTGAGCTAAGTCAGATCGGAAGTGCTTGATTAAAAGTTGATTAACTTGATTAGAATGCCGATACGCCGCTGATGGACCAGTAGCGCTCGAATGCCGATGCATCTTGAGAGCCCCGGACTGTTTCATGGTGAGTTTTAGGTTGGTTGTCTGCAACGTCTGTAGTAACAGTGCCTCACCATTGCACTAATCATGGGAGGGATCGCCGAGCCTCTTGAAACACACCACGGCCATAAATACTACTGATATGTAACCGTGGTTCCAATTCCGAGGGTGTCCGTCAGCCACACAATAGACATGGATTTGCGCCGATCACTTGTTCTACTGTTCATTTTCATGCTGAGCATGACGGCACTAGCCAAGAAACAGCGGCATCAGCATCACTCCAGCACACAGACAACTTTGCTGAGTCCCAGCAATACTATGACCTTATCGAGCCCAACGCCAGCGACCTCCTCCCTAGGTATTTAGATCTCACTTGGATTTAGCTTGGAACTACCTCTGAGAATCGATCTTCTAGGCCTACCAGCCGCAACCAGCGACCTCGCACAGTCCTTCATGTAAGCACGGAGAGGACAGGCCATAGAGACACTCTTTCTAACGCCATTTGAAATCCTAGGCCCGTGGCCTCTGTTTCCTCCAATGCCACCGCCACTGAGCCGTCAGGGGCATTGCCACTTCGGCCACTCGACCTACCCTTCGCGGGTGCGCTCTGCATGCTGACGGTCTTTCTCTGTGAAGTGGTGCTTTCGGAGCACTGGTGAGCAAGCAGGAACACGAGAGCCGTGGTCTGCAGTGGTGTTATGACCCCAAGGCCCACATCTACCATCCAATCTGTTACACCCGAAGACTGTTAATAAATTGGCTCGGCAAAATTTGATGTCGACCCTCGATTTCATTGCGATGATTTTTGATACTGCTACATGATACTCGCCAAATTCCCACCAACAATACGAGGAAATGTGTGCTGTAGAGAATTTATTCTTTATGAAGGATGACAATGAAGTGGTGGTATCATGGGGTGTAGAGCTACGGGTGAACGTGGGCTATACTCTGGTCACGAATCTTCTAAGCGCCAATGATGAATTTGGCTGCAACAACAACGCCAGCAATGATGAAGAAAGGGCGGGTGTTGTCGGTAACATAGTCACCAACCTTGGTTTCTCCCAGCTTCTTGAGGTTCTCGCAGAGGGTGGAGCGTGGTTGTTGGGCAGAAGAAGCGTAGAATCTTCTTGGGGCAACAGCAACAGTGCGACGGGCAGCTTGAGCGAGGAAAGACATTGTGTTTTCGGGAGAAGAGTGAATGCAGCGTAGCCAGCGAAAAGCCCAACTTCATATATATTTGAATGATCTTCGAATTCTGCTGGCAATCCATCCTATCCTCGACCTGCTTACCCCGCCTCTCGAAAATTCTTCATCTATTTTTATTGGTCGTTCCAATGAACAATCGTAAAAATGGGGCATCCTTCGATGGACCAGAGATTTGGGGGCTTCACATGTCAGTGGTTGTGCTGGGTATTGAAGTTCACCTGGCGAGGGATACATCAAGTGAGGTTTTGAGCGCCGTGCGCCAGCACAGTGTTGTATCTATGTGGAGGGAATGTCTGGCACAAGTTACCACTGAGTTCCGTTCAAGATTGGGTTCCATTGCAAACGAGCGGATTATGGGGTAGCTGTTCTGCTACTCCTCAACACTGGGGGCCACCTAATAAAGCTTGCTGTTTGGTTTCCGCCCCTCTATTTTTCATATCTACACTGCATAAAACAACGAGTTACAGAAGGCGCATGCATTGAAAGCAAAGCTTGACACAAGGAAAAGTAATCCACCGCTCCGAGTACACAGCGCAGTGATAATCTTGCTGACCTTTGGGCTCTGGAGGGGTGCATAATCACAAGGCCAATGGCATTTTTTGTTTAGCTATAGTTGTTTGCTGTCAGAACCGCGCAAGATTCTGGAGAGGCTCATATGTGTTATTGCTTAGTTCAGCAATACGGAGAGCTGCTAAATTTGAGGTGCGAGAGTGGCAGCAACCGGAGGCTCTGATGAGCTGTGTAGCAACAAGAAGTGAGCATACTGTTATGCGCATATGTACTTGCCTGAACTCTGCTTTCTAATGTCTTGAAGAGGAGGTCCGCAAGACACGTCTTCCGCTAATTTGTTCAGAGCGTTCAGCCTGGCTCATAATCTCAACCCAGGTTGGCCGTCTGTTGGCACTTGGTGGGTGTGGAGATGCCCATCCCCTCAACGGGCGCTAGTCACCGGCGTCTTGAGTAGGCCGTTGCAGGTCGTTTAGGAGAAACGATTTCACATGTAAATCGATCAGTCATCCTGCTATGCCAAGGCCCAGGTCTGCAACACTCGGCAAAGCTGATGACATCGGGCCGAGTGTAACTTGGATTTCCTGTAAAGTTGTCAGGAATTTCCCTAATGGCAAGAATCCACGCACTAACGTCAAATGGTCTAATCAGATCCTTTCAGTACCTAACAAGGGATGCGTTGTCACCATTGGCCTGAGTAGTGATCGATACCAAAGAGTAAACTAGTATACGGGAGTGCAACGTGAGTAATCAACAGAACGACATCCTTGTTATGAATCTGACTCATGCATCCCATCTGCAATGACTTTATTTATACAATATTGAAGTGGCAGCTGATTCTATTTGGTTGCTTTCCCCAAGCATGTGAGACTGGACCTGACTCGGGCATGTCGGTTGGAGCGATATCTTGCAGAGACATGCATGGAAAATCATTGATTCGTTTTGAGGACATAACGATACATGATCAGTCGCTGTATTTGATTTCTGCTGGATTCTCGATAGTTTCGGCGCTTAATGAGTGTGAAGACTGGTTAATCATCGCAAACCGGCAGGTATTTGTCGATTATACCAAGCAAATTAAGTTGCCCTAATCTGGTGGCTAGTGGACCTCTTCAGCTACGACTACTGATTCTCCTTATTACTACTGCTACCTCACTCTCCCTTCTATTTTCTTAGAAACACTTGTCTTCAGGTATCTTATGTGATTTACCCTTTCAACCTAACCTAGAACACTGTCAAGAGTAGGTTCAATATACGTTTGCTGTAGAGCTATCCAAGCTTTCTGTTTCCCTACTATTTCCCCGTGTACTATCCAGCCCGTACAGCACTGCTGTTTAGCCACCTAATACAATAGATACACAGACATGCCAGAGAATTCTCTCTCCGCAAAGAATAGTGCCATAAAAAAGTCCTCCCTCAACCTTTACACAAGCCTCGAAAAGAATCTCTTGGCTGAGGATGACCATCTTCAAAATTGGCTTCCTAAAAACCTCCAGTCCGCCTTCCAGACACAAGAGAGGCTCTCCCACATCCCATGTGAAACGGTCGAAACCCTAGTTAAAGCCACGCTGCTGGCGTATGTAGTATGTCTTGCGTGTTCTCTCAGCTGGGTTTTGCTGAGCCCTCCTTCCTCCAGTAACCTCACATCTGATACATTCCGCACCACATGGGACTCCATCTTTTGTTGTGTACAGGTAGTATACTGGCTACTTGCGTTCCTGTTTCTACAAAGCAAGAGCTGCTGTTTGACGACCAGCCTGAAGTATAGTGTGCACTTTTCCCTTGGCCTTCTGGTTTCTGAGCTGCTCAGGCAGACTTGGGTGATAGACCCTTTTTTGAATGCTGGCTTTGAAGCCATCAAGAGCCTGCTTGATTATCGAGTGCTGACCTCAGGGAACTATTCGCTCTTACAAGTTACCTCGATGTTTAGCTTCCCGTTCTTTTCGTTGTTAAAGGCCTTGGACAGCACGTTCTTGAACGATCGGACTAGATACGTCACAACCGTAGACTGGGAATTGAGAAAGCTTTCCGACGCCATCACCCGGATGCACTCGGACCATGCAGACCACAAAGCGCTCTTTATCAAGAACATGACCACCGAGTTGAGAAACGCAACCTCGATGGCAATCGAAACAGTAAAGCAGCTGTCTCCCCCTGAGCTTCTCATAAAGCCTCAAGAGCATGTGTCGGCTTGCTCAATCCCCGTGCCCACAGCCTCCGTCAGTGCGGTCCATGCCGCATTGAAGCATGTCATCAACCTATCATCCCATCTCACTTTGATCAACCGGCTGCTCTTCACCGAGGAGTCGACGATTGAGGGAGCTGAGCAGTCTGATGCTGATGCCGGGGAGTTTGATATCGGAGAATTACTTCAAAGTGTGGGAGACATGTTGGCAGGCACTGCAGCGGAGGCGAAGGTGGAGCTTGTATTGTTCCATGCCGACTGTGACTTTCATCATAGAAATGTAATTGGCAACGAGGCTGGGTTTCGCCACGTCTTGATCACCATGATCAAGACGATGATCGACTCCGCCTCGCCGGGGGCTTGGGTCGAGCTAGGGCTGCATCTGACGCCGGGGAAGCCCGAGGCGGAAGATACGACCGGCTCCAAAGACGAGAGAGTGGATCTGATGTTCGAGATTATATACACCCCATTTGCTTCGGACGAGTCAGCCGCCTCCGCCTTTTGTCCCGACGCCAATCTGACTGCAAAGCTTGTTGAGGGGCTGGGGGGAGAGCTTCTGTCGAGTGAGAGAGTGGGCTCTCAAGTAATCGAGCTACACTTCAAGCTACTCTCTGGCTCGAAGGAGCCTCTCAAGAAGGAGAGCAGCATGGTGAGAAACAATACTGAGATTCGGCGCCGATTGAACATAGCCGACGAGCCAACGCCCGAGGAGTTGACTCGTTTCTCATTGACACTGCGAGGCCTCAAGGCTGCTTTGCACGCTACTGGCCATTCCGTATTCGCGAAGCATCTTACCTCCTGCTTGACGGTGTGTGGCCTGGATATCACCCATATTCCCATCGGGGCAGCCAAGGAGGAGGTAGAGCTAGCGCCCGATTCCACCCCCCAGTCGGCACCTGTGCCCAGCTTGATCGGCCTGAATCTGACCAGGGAGGAGGCCATCAAAACAAACACCCCGCCCACGTTCATCATTATCGACGACGACATCAAAACGCTTCGAGACCAATTCATATCTCTGCGTAACAATCCGGCGTTCAATTTTTCTAATCATCAGTATCGCCGCCATCGGCGGATGGAGTCGTTAAGCAACCATCTGGTCACCTCCATCATCCACTTTACCTCGCTGTCGAACTATCAGCTGATCAAGGACGAGGTGTATTCGTTGTTGATAACGCCTCACCATTTGCTTCCGCCCCAGGTGCTGGTAATCCCCAAGCCTGTGGGTCCAAAGAGACTGTTGACAACATTACACACGGCCATCACTAAGCCGAAAGTGGACCCCTCGTATGTTCCCATCGCAACCTCCCCCATGAGCCCTGGGCTGAAGTACCACCAAACGAAGGAGGAGGAGAAGAATCCCATGGACTTCATCAATTTCGATACCTACCGGCTGCCATCGGAAAGCTCGAGCGACCAGAACATCACCAGCGTCTCTGGCTTGTCGACCAACAATCCCTCAACCCCGGTGACCGGCACCATCGTCTTTGATCCCAAATCCTTTGCTGGCCAGAACGCCACCAAATCCCCTCTCTCTCGTATCGCCAACCCCGTGTTCACCCGACGAACCTCTGACCAGTCGTTGGCTGGAACCCCAGTCGGCTATGCCAAGCCGGCTGCTGCCAATCCACTAACATCAAGCCCATCGCCTACCATCAATGGAAAGCCTATTATCTTGCCTACAAATGGTCTGGCCCGAACCTCAGCCTCCCCCTCGAGTCTCGGCGCCTCCGTCATATCCTCGCCATCCATCCGACCCACGTCAGGAGCCAACACTCCACTTATGATGCCTTTGCCAACACAGATGAAGCCGCCTAGCCCCGTACCAGCACCCAAAGTATCTGTTGAGCCGTCTACATCCAAGGCAACTGCCCGAAAGAAATCCGCGCGTTTCAACAGCGCCGCGGCCAACGCTTCTTCTCTGTCGAGTGTGGTCAGCCCACCGATCAAAGTGTTGATTGTGGAGGACAACCCTATCAATCAGACCATTCTCTCTACGTTCATGCGAAAGCGCAAGATCAAGTATTCGGTCGCCAACAACGGTCTCGAAGCAGTACAGAAGTGGAAGGAAGGAGGGTTCCATCTGGTGTTAATGGATATTCAGCTGCCTGTTATGGACGGTATAGAGGCGACCAAGGAGATACGTCGACTGGAGAAGATGCAGAAAATCGGTGTGCTCTCATCACCCGGGGCACCCGTGCACGTCTCCTTCTCCGCTCCCACCTCGCCATCATCCCCCTTCCGGTCACCCGTGATCATAGTGGCCTTGACCGCCTCTTCCTTACAGTCAGATCGGCATGCCGCCCTTGCCGCTGGATGTAACGACTTTCTCACAAAGCCGGTATCCCTTGTCTGGTTGGAAAAGAAGATCATGGAGTGGGGTTGCATGCAGGCGTTGATCGATTTCGAAGGTTGGAGAAAGTGGAAGAGCCAGGATGGAACACACTCCCTCACCGCGGGACTTTCCGGCAGCAAATCTGCCGGTGGCGCATCCAGTCTGAGCATAAGAACGTCTCGTTCGGTCAGTGATGCGAGTGAGACGCGAGGTGCTGTGACATCTCCGAACACGAAAGAGGCCATCTTTAATGAGAAGGCGATGGAGACCATAGCCACATTAAAGCTACCCGACTTCGACAGAGGCAAGGCTCTACACAAGCAACAGATCAACACGGCAGGTCAAGCACCGATGACTCTCTTGCCAACGGAGAAGCCGGAAACCCCTAGCAGAGGGGTTGGAAATACCGACAGGGATGTGGATCTACCCAAACACCGTAGTGGTCCTTTGATCACTGCTACAAAGGATCCACAAGTATGACATTGCTGGACAACGCCTGGCACAGCCCCTCCTCCGGTCGCCTTTCCCTTCGGCCTACCTCCGACACGGCGCAACCGAAATGCAGTAGAGCACACTGTACGTGTGGCGGGCGACGCATCCATCTCATATAGTTTTATGCTCTCTTCCTAATACCAAAGACACTCAAGTACTTCCGTAGAGCCTAGTCATATCCTTTACCAGTTTAATACCGCTAGATGGCTTTTGAAGAATGCAACATTTTGTATGTATATAAATGCCTTGTAATATCCTCGCTATCACGTTGGTATCACCCTTCGCTGGCATGCTTCACAGGTACCCAACTTCGCATCAAGGTGTGTTGGACACATCAGTAATAAACCTAATCATGCTGTTGTGGGAAGTTCATCGGCGACTTTATTGACGGTACGAAAGGGCAGGGGCTCATGGATTTGGGGGGACTATACCCGAGTAAACTCTGTAGTAAACCACGGTGGAATCGCTTGATGTGATGGCTAGCATAACGCTACTAAAAACAAAAGCATCCTCTTTAAGTCGACTACGTCGGTAGGGCTGAGATGAGTGACGGAGAAATACCTGGGTTTGTCCCCAATGGCTCTCTGAAATTCGTCGAACAACTCCTCCAACCTGGTAATACCGTTCTGTTGGTTAGCCAAGGAACCAGAAAAAAAGTGGGATAGCAGAAAACCTTTCGATGGACCAAGGTTCGGAAGTCGAGGTGGGAACGATGAACTGCTTTTCTTCCTGTAGATTCAGCAAGGTCAGCCGAGTCGGGCCCTGAAGAGGCTGCTTTCTGTAAACCAAACGAACACACGAACCTCCAACCCTTTCTTCCCTTCCAACACGACCTTTGCCACGCCCCCGATCTCCTTGGCCTTGACCCAGGCCCATTCCTTTTCTACACAATACGATCCTGATGAATAAACCACAGCAGTTCAAGAAGCGCCCGAACGGCTCGACCATTCTCAACTCGCAAGCGAACGCTTGGCAGAGCTTTGGTCGGAGTTTGTCATGTACCTAAGGTCAAGTCCAGGTATACTTGAAACAGCGTTGCCGCCTCCTCGGGGAAACTTTCACAGGCAGCGGCGACTTCCTGATACTATCATACGGAGGGTGAGCATTCACTGTCTCGCGGTCGACGAGTCCATTATGTTTACCTTTGGGTGAACGTGTAACATCGGGGAAGGCAACGAGTGGGTTGCGACCACCAAGATCAACGATAAGTGATGATTGAGGGGTTCGAATCCGCCCGCAACCATCGAGATGCGATCTCAGGGATCAGGGGATTCGCTGGATGGAATCAACATGGTCGTTGGACAGGTTTATTTTTAGATACAGGGGAGTGATACCGAGTGGCATGTTCCATGGAGAACAGGATCCAATCGAATCCGACTTGATGGGTGATACAAACATGACAATTCCTCGACTCATTTCACCGTCCACCAACCAATCCCATCCACACCCCACTCGTACTCCTTGTCTATGTTGACGGTGATTTCGGCTGTCCGACGATAGAGGCCATCCTGGAAGCCGTCGACCTCTTCGGCCCACATCAAGGTCCGAACCATATTTGGCACCTTCTCATCCAGGTTGGAGAGCACCTCGTGGATGATGGCAGGCCACGACCTCGATGGCTCTACTCCAGCCATCTCCGCGGCAGAGTTGAGAACGTGGGGCCTTCCTAGGATGATGTAATGCGCTATCACTGCCAGCCAGTACAAGCGCAGCAGTCGGGTACGATCTACCGACGACAGGTGCGGGAGCAGGGACTTGACGGCGTATGAGGAGGTGAGGATGTGGCCAAGAAAGATGTTGGATCGCCCTTTGTGGCACTCCGAGGCGTATATCTGGGTGGCCGCCTTCACCACCTCGCGGGTCTTTCGCTCGGTGTCAATGCCGGCGGCTAAGGAGGCGGCGTCCGCTCGGTCAGTATGTTGGGTGGGAGATTCGTTGTCCGATCATGCACTTTACCGTAGGTTATCCAAGCATCCACATAGCTCCTCAGAAGATCTGCCTTCGATCTCACTAGGATCTTGACCTTGGCCTGGAACTGTCCTTCGAAAGGTCCGTCGAATCGTTTGTCAGTTCGAATCATCTCCAGGATCTGCTGGCACGCCAGGTTGCCCATAGATGGGGCGGAGGCCTCGTCGACAATCTCCCCGTACGACAAATAGGTCATGGCGGCGTATGCTAGACCCTCGGACGTGACCGAAGGATGTTCGAACTCGACCCCGAACCCCAGATGCACCAGGGGATGGAGCGAGTTCCCCAGAAGCCCCGGGATCAACACCGAGCCGTACTTCCGAACCGTTTCCACCAAGCCGAAAGCGTGCACACGGCCGTCGAAGAACTTCACGTAGTCGGTATAGTATCTAAACGAGCCGAATTAGTCCCGTTGCTGACGAGCATCCCTACCATGGACCCGACCCTCAAGGCTTACTTTTTCTGGCCCAGGAAGAACCTCCAGTTCTCCTCGGTGATGTTGATCTTGGATGGAGGGAACCGCTCCAAATTCTGTGCAGTCTGGTTGAAGTGGCTGATAAGACACTCCGAGGTGGCTGAGGTCGCGCTGGTTAGACGAGGGGTTCGCTAGCAAGCAGGGGAAAGTTGGGGGAACTTACCACCCAGGGCATAGAGCGAGAACAGGTTGTGGGTGACATGGTTCGCCAAGTAGCCGCCGTATTCAACGTGAAAGCGGCGATGGTGTTCGTCCAGCAGCTTAAATAGGGTGTCCTTGTCGCATACGTCTCGGGAGGAAATATTTACAAGAGAATTGGGGGAGTCCTGGGACAAGGAGGGGTTGTGACATGTAATCATCAGGCAGGGGGGAATGGGAACCACGGGGGAGAGTTGGGATATGAAATGGTACAAAACGGAAGAAAGCGGCACAAGGCCTGCGAGCTGGAGCTATTTATACCTGCGGTGGTGCGGACGCTCTTCAACCATGTCCCGAATAAGCAAGGGAATTTGGCGGGACCACCCATTGTACGCGGTACCAATCAACACTGGGTTGCATCAGGTGTCAAGTGCTGAGACAAATTCCTTTGGAGGCTTGCGATGTTCAAATGATTCCCCTTTTATGAGCTTCGGGCAATACGCGGCTGCAGTACGAGATTTGTCGAATTGGACATATCACCACCATCTCTGAGCCCATATACGCACCCCATCCCACCAGATCCATCGATTCTGATGACCCTGAGAGCTGACTCGGCCGGTGTGCAACATGGTCCTATTGCTTCAGCAATCGTGGATCGTCATGATCACCACAAAAACCTTATCCCCACCTCTGGATCCCAATCATGCATGATTCTGGATGCGGAGCATGGATACCTACACCTATGCCTACACCTATGCCTACACCTATGCCTACACCTGCACCACCCATATCCATCGATGCTGGCCAACCGATTCGGGTCTGGACGGGTGATCATTGGCCGACTCAACACTCATTTATATCACCCACATGACGATTGAGGGCTCATGGGTTTGGGTTGTTCGGCGTTGATCCATCAGAATCCGTCTCGAACTTGCCATGGAGGTAAATATAGATCCCAATAGACATGTAGCTGGGAGCGCTTACGGCCATGGGGGGTGGCCAGCTGTCTCAACAGGGAGTTCATCTTGCTTCGCGCTCATCTGAAGTGATACATGCTGAATATTGTGCAGACGGGTCTGTAGGCTTTAGTCAACACCACCACGAGGCCGCTGCCTTACTAACCCAAACACCCCTCACATCCACCCGATGAGGTTAGCGGTCAGATCGTGGTGATTCGCCACTATATGTTGTCTTGGTGTTCAATCCGTTGAAAATGATGGCAGTGGGGTCTGCCAGTCCAGCATGGAGTTTCAAGAATTCCCACCATGCATGGTTACGGGAAAGATATGGAGCCATGGCTGGGGCTGCTTTGGCGGAGTTCCCGGCAAATCCGCTTCCTGAGCCACCCACTGCTTCTCCATGCTTTACCTCTTCACAGGTCTCGAACCATTGGGTCCACATCAAATCCTTCCACCGCATTACTTACAATATATCTTGCTTATCAAGCTACTACTTGTGAGAAATCCTGGTCTGTCTCCAGGCTGCACCTGGTTCACCTCACTTTCATGTATCAAGTGGTTTTTACTTTGGCCATGGGTGGGCATTATTAATAGAAGTGGCCCCAGGTGCTGCTCATTAGGCCTCGAACAGACTCTGAGTCTAATATCGTCCCAACATAGAAATCCGTGTTGTATGAGTTTTGGAGATATTGGAAGTGATTTGGAGAACAAGTAGATTATGTGATTTTCACTTGATGATTTATTGATTGTGGAGTGAGATTTCTCCTTTTGCATGAACTTGGAAAAGCAGACGTGCAGAATATGCTTATGAAGCTCCAAGAAACATGTGTGCAAAGTTTGAAGCTCTTCAAGCAACCTGGAGATTTCTCATATCCTGGGTATATGATTTCTAGGTGAGGTATTCTGTGTAAATGCCATTAAGCAGTTTGGGCAGAGCTCTCTAGGACTTGCAGACTATACTCTAGGTGACTGAGATAACTAAACATTCAGGTGTATCCACTAATCTACAATAATCGTTGCATTTTGCATCATGCTTGTAGTTGTATTCTTGGGATAACTTTACCACAATATGCCAGGTATCTCCTGAGCACAAGCCCATTTCTGCACTTTTGAATATCAATCTCACACAAAGAGAGAAGGAAGTACAAATACAAGTGGGACTCAAACCCAATAGTGAGAAGTGATATGCTTGCAAAGCTCTGGTAACCAAGTATATCCCTACGGAAAATCTCAAACTTGGAATTCTTCATATAATCTGCTGATATCCTAATTGTATTCTACCAGCATTTAGCTGGTACTTTTCCTTCAAATTTTTAATTGCAACCTTGATTGGTAGTAGTGTGTAGTTGATTACCAAAAGCAGTATGCATGCTACTTAGCCTAGTCTCCTCTTGGAGAATATGTGTGCTTGTCTGCCAAATAGCTAGTACCTAAACAATTGGGAGTTGCAAGTTGAGACAAACTTGGTATTCTGCTTATACTATGATGCTAATCTGCTGGCCATTTCTGAATTTTTTTCTCTCAGGGTATATTGAAAAGTGTTTTAAAGCATATAATCCCACCTGAATATTCACATAACTTAGTCACTTTGATCATTAGCTACAAGTATTAGAGAATGCTGACCAGAATCCTTGTAGGTATGTACTTCAAATATTCTGACTAAACATCAGTTACCTAGAACATGAAATTTTTCAAATTTTTCTAAGCAGTCCCAAACTTTGTGTAAATGCCCTTGGGACCCTCCTGAGCATACTCTAGGTGTTTGTTTTGCCAATGTGGTAAGAGTGTTGGAGATACTTGAAGTGATAGGGAGAACAAGTCAATTATGTAGTTGTCACCTAGTGATCTATTAAATGTATAGTAATATTTATACTTTGAAATGATCATGGCACAAAAAATGTAGAATATGACAGAATTGTGATGATGTCTTGCTGTTTTTACTACCAAAGAAAGTGATAAACTTTACAGTATCTTGACAGTCTTTTGGCAGCACACATATGGAATCCTGATAGTCTTAATGCTGTCTGCATTTATTTGAGCAGACCTAACAAGCAAATTCTTGCAAATGCCCTATGTGGAAAAAAATTAATAGCATTTTGACAGCCTTGATGAAGAACTTTGCTGGTACTACAATGACAGTATGGCAGCCAACAGTTAGTCATGTCCAATGCTACCATAACAATTCACCATATGATGCTTAGTTTTTATCTCCCCCTATGCATTGTTATATTTTACCATGGAGTCACCCCACTTTATTTGCTATTCACCACCACCATGGGTACTCTACATATTGTATGAATCAAAGAAACTATGTCCTCCTGCCTACTGACTAATACATACATGTACACCTGATGTAATTGACACACCTCTATCAGCTGAGCATTTTGGCTCTCAAGTTTGATATTTGCTAAGTTGCCATATACCTTGTATTTTTTTTAAAAATTTGTAATTCCACCTAAGTTTTCACCTAGCTTAGTCACTTGGATCATCACTTAAAAATCTTAGAGAATGCTGACCAAATTCCTTGCTGGGAACTACTTAAAACATTCTCATCAAAATACCAGGTACCCAGAATATGAAAATTCTCAAAGTTGTCCAAACAGCCCCAAACTTTGCGCACATGTTCTTGGGACCTTTCTTTACCTATTGAACGCTTTTTTAATGCCAAGACCATGTAAAAGTATATATACAACTTTTATATTCAAAAAATCATTAAGTGAAAACCACATAATTTACTTGTCCTCCCAATCACTTCCAATATCTCCAAGACTCTTACAATAGGTAATGAGCCCCAAGCTCTCACTCTCTGCAATGTCTATTACTGCTCTTACTGGAATATTTCTCTCTGCTGAAAAGCTGGATGGATCCAACTACCAAGTGTGGAAGGTGAAGATGAAGATGCTGCTACAAGAAAGAGGCCTTTGGGATATTTTCATGGGAGAAAAATTCCCTCCTAGAAATGTTGGAGAGGAAGCCTGCAGTACCAGAAGAAAGAATAAAGTGCCTTTAACTGCATTTGCCTTAATGTTAAAGACAAATTGCTAATTCAATGCTCAAGAGCAAAAACAGCAAAGAATACCTGGAAGGCATTAGAAGACACCTACCAGTCATGTTCAGCTGCTAAGAAAATGTATCTGAGACAAAAATATTTCACCACAAAGATGCAGTCAGGAGAAGAAATGAGAAATCTAATTAACAGAATTACCCTGCTGGTGCAATCTGTGGGTGTACTAACTACTGATGAGGATGTGATAGCAACTATCCTGAATAGCCTGACAGATGAGTTTCAGGGCCTTGTATCAGCCCTAGAGTTCAGAACTGAAGATTTGATCATAAATTATGCATATGGAAGGCTCCTGAATGAAGAATCAAGAAAATTAAGTGCTAATACAAAGGAAGAAGAAAAAGCTTTAATAAACAATGATAACCAACAAAGGAGATACCCAAGACCTTTCAATGGCAATAGCAACCTGTTTTGTAGTTACTGCCAAAGGAAAGGACACACATCAGACTGGTGCTTCAAGAAGAGAGATAGTCAGCAGAAAAAGCCTGAATATGGCAATGTTGCAACAACTGAAGATTGACTACACATACCTGCACTGAATATGACCACAAACAAGGATTCTCAGATGTGTTATATTGACTCTGGAGCATCTCACACTTCACACACCAAAAAGAACTTTTTACCCAATATAAAGAAATTCCTATTAAGAAGGTTTTCATGGCGGCTACTAGAATACTTGATGCAGTGGGAGAAGGAACTATCCAAGTAAACCTTAGAAGCAGTGAAGGAAGCCATACACTTATCTTCAAAGAAGTACTCTATGTACCAGAAATAGCAAAGAACCTACTATTTGTAAGCAAGGCCACTACAGAAGGACTCAGTTTCAGCTATGCAATTCTGGATGCAGGATTGCTGATCAAAATGATGCCTATATTGCTTTGGGTATCAGATATCAGAGTCTATACAAGTTGACCTATATTCCATCATATATGCAAGCCAATAAAAGGAGCTTAAGTGAAGAAACATAAACGCTTTGGCACAGGAGATTTGGACACATCAATTTTGATCATTTGTGCAAAATGATTAAAGAACAGCTAATTCCTGCAGTAATGTCATTTTTTTTGCAACCCAAACTGAGCCATTGCAAATCAGTGATCACTAAATTTTTGACATAAGCAATATCAAGGTTGTCTCACGTTTTAGACGGAGCCCCTATAAGTAAACACCCTGCATATATATACATTTCTGTAACACCAATGCAGCCATTTGATCTATTTTGCACCTATCCCATTGGTTGCATGCTAGCTGTGACACCTTGTCCAATCACTAGGATCAGAGATTTACTTGCGCAATGAGCAAAATGAGATATTTGATGGCAAATCAGGTAGCTTGTGTATGGGTCAAAGAGCCAATTGGGGGCTGACTGCTTCAGGATACTTTTGGACCAATTAAACACTGAGATACCATCCAATTAGAGTGATGGTAACCAAAATGGCAAGTATCAGTGTAGCTTAATGTGTGATACGCATTTATTTCCATTTACATTAAAGAAACATACCCAAATACCAGATTATACCTTCCATAATAGTGGTATCTGATTACACAGATGATGCAAACATTACAAGCTGGTGCAATCATTTGTGCCAACCTCATCATGTCAGATTGTGCCATAGTGTGCAAGATTGTCTCACATGGTGCAAAATTGTCCAAGAGCAATCCTGCCTACTGGTAGCTATAATATTGTGCCTGATTGATCTTAGAGACCACAGATTGAGCCGCACACCCTGGCATGGTACAATGGAACAAGTCTATTAGCTCACACTTCATTATTGCACTCAATGGCTTCACAAATCTTCAATGTCTTTTAATTTTAGGCTGTGATATAAACACCACATTGTCTCCCTCCCATTCTGTAATAGGTTTCTGTGGGCTTTATTGTTGGGCACTGTTGTTGTGCTTCAAAGACTGTACAGTGTTTCTCTGCTGTTATATTGGGAAATGGCTCAATTATTGGCTGTGACATTGAGCTAATTAAGTTCCTTCTTTGCAGCAAAGACACTGCTTTCTCTACCTGGGATATTGATTGCTCTACACATATTGTCTACTCATCCTGTTTCTGGACTATTTCCTGATTTCTCTGGGCCATTGCATCTATGCTAGCAGCTGCTGCACCTGATTGCTTCATTTATACTTTGGTATGAGCTGACAACATACTTGCTAATATGGGTGGTGGTGATGTTATGACAGCTACATCCCTATGAAAAATTATTGAGATGATCCCATCTAAAGGCCATTACAAAGTTAAAGTCCTGTGACTAAGAGGTACTGATCCCATCAGGACACTGTCCAGTGACCATTGAAAAATAATCACTCCCCAGATTTCACAAAAAACTTAGTCAAAATTATTCATCACAACAATGTATAATTGGCTTTTGAATGGTTCCCTACCAATTTGCTCACTTTCTGATCCAAGACACTCTATTGCCTCCTATGTTTGTGTGCATTGGTCAGCTATTGCATCCATTTCACACTCCTTACTTCCTGACTCAACTGTTTCTCTTACTTTTCATGCATACAAATTGATTAAAATCCGTTGAAACTTCAGTTGAATCTCAATTGCCAATTGTATTGTCCTATACAAGTCCCTATACCCTACACTAACATTAAGCCCAAATTCACACTCAACAAGTAATTCCATTAAAATCCACCACTCAATAAGTATTTCTGCTGTAATGCTCTGGTCCCACAACTTTGGCAGGAACCCAACAGCTTTGTGCCACTGTCACTCACTGGCTCCCACATGTCATGGTCTTTGGCTGGCATTGCAAGTTCTAGCACCTCATCTGCCAGTCTTTGCAATAAATCCTTGCAATATTCCAGTGCATTTTCTAGAGCACTGCTCTTGAAGCAGTGCTGCAACCTCTTGGTGTGCCTGTTAATGTTCCAAAATTCCACAGAAGGCATTGTGATAGTCTTTTGAGCTCTTGACATTGTAGCCTTGTCTGTCAGTGGGATCTCCACTATGTCAACAATGGAGGATGTGGAGGCTGTGGTAGACAAATTGCCTTTTTCAGCAAACTCAGCTACCTAGCTGGAGTGTAGCTTGACTGGCTGCACTTCTAACTCTTGTGAAAACAGATGTTTTCTTGCTGGTGATTCTTCTTGGCAATGATGGGATTCAGGCTGTTCTGGAGTTGCAGCATTAATTGGCAAGAGCTGCAGTTTTTCTTGCATGCCTCCCTGTCTCAGGCTTGGGTGGACATTTTTCCCTTTACCTTTTCCATTATCACTGCCAGGTCTTTCACTGCTACTTTGTCTGAGTGCTTCTTGTAAAGAACTACATTTTCTCCTGGATAAATTCAGCTCAGATGCATCTGTTTTGGCCTGCTTGTCCCTTGCTGGCACTCCTCTGGCAACCTGACATTCCTTTTCCACTTTTTGCAAGCACTTGGCTGTGGTGGTGATGGACTCCTGAGAATGCCCCTGGTTTTTATCACTGCCAGGTCCTTCACTGCTACTTTGACTGGGTGCTTCTTGAGTGGTACTACACTTTTTCCTTCATAAATGTTGCAAGGGTGCATCTGTCTCTGCCTGCTTGTCCCTAATTGGTACTCTTCCAGCTACCTGACATCTCTTTGATGCTTGTCTGGAGCTTTCAGCCCTGCTTGTAACAAGCTCTTGAGGAACCTGCTGGTTTTTAGCCATGGCATCTTTGTTCTTCTGCCTTTGATAGTTTCTGCTATTCTTAAGATATTTTCCCAGCATACCAATGCTGACCCAAAATCTGCTTGCCCATTTGAATCTAGGATAATGCTCATCAAACAAGTCAAGTGCATTCTGCTTGGCCTTGAGCTCCTGGCAGTCCCATGGTATGCCGGCATTAAGGTAATGGCATGCTAGACTTCTGACAGCCACTTGCATATTAGCCCACTCTTCATTATTGCACTCAACGCTTCACAGATCTTCAATGTCTTTTGCTTTTTAGGCTTAGGTGTAAACACCACATTGTCTCCCTCCTATGCAATGAGGGGTTTTCTGTGGGCTTTATCTTTGGGCACTGTTGTTGTCCTTCAAAGACTCTACGGTGATCCTCTGCTGTTACATTGGGAAATGGCTCAGTTCTTGGCCATGACATTGAGCTACTAGAGTTCCTTCTTTGCAGCAAAGATGCTGCTTTCTCTACCTGGGATAATGAATGCACTACATGCATTATGTGCGCATCCTGTTTCTGGACTATTTCCTGATTTCTCTGGGCCATTGCATCTATCCTATCAGCCACTGCACCTAATTGCTTCATTAATGCTTTGGTATGAGCTGGCAACATACTTGCTAATATGGGTGGTGGTGATGTTATCATGGCCACTTGCTGGTCATCAACTGAGGGTAATGTGTTTGCTACATTCTCAGCTGCCTGAGCATAATGGTCAGCTTGTGGCTCCACAGAGGTTGTCAATTGCCTACTTGACTGAGAGACTGAGGAGTCCGCATTATTATCTTCAATGGGCTCACTGTCCACAGGGCCTTTTTTGGATGTAGCCATGCTTGTTACACTGAGTGTCAAAGCAAGTTGTTGTCCAACTGTTCTTGTGTTACCAGCAGCGGTAGGGTTTGGTTGGGAACCAGACAACTTTGCTTTATTTGTTGGTGGCATATATATGGAAGTGAGTCAAATTAAAGGGGAAATGGTGTTACATATACATGTGTATGTGGTGCCACAACTGTATTTACAATGCCTATTATGGCTGGTCATCATTGAATCTTACATTTATGTAGGTGCAATGTCTCAAATACAAGACTGCCTTACATTCACATGAGTATTGACCAAAAAGTGATATAACAGTGTTACATTGTTGAAGGTCAGACTATTTACCCCATGGACAATACTACTTTGATTCAATGCTATAAAAGAAGAGAAAAAAGACCATGTGGCTATTAGACTTGTTCCATTGGATAGTGCCACATTGAGCCATGAATGCCAAATGATGCCATAGTGTGCCAGAGTGGCCAAGTGAACCTATACTTGGCCACAGAGTGTGAAACACAGCTCTGCATCTTCATGCAAAGCAGCCCCTGTGTTTCACCTGTGATACAGGAGAAAATCCATTTTTTGATGTTTTTTGTGGATCAATTTTGTGCAGGATGCGTAGGAGCACTAAAGGATTGGAGATATGTATCTGGTACTCAATACCCATGGCACTCTGAATCTAGCTCCTGTGGCTTGTAACATGTTACAAAAATGCATGGCACTATCTTGGTCCACTGGTACTATCTGGAACTACATTTAATTATTAGCCCTAAAGTAAGATCAATACAAAGAACTTATAGTGCCAGATAGTACCAGTGGACCAAGATAGTGCCATGGATTTTTGTAACATGTTACAAGCCACCGGAGCTAGATTCAGAGTGCTATGGGAATTGAGTACCAGATTCATTTCTTCAATCCTTTTGTGCACATACACATTCTGTGCAACATTGACCTAAAAAAAGGTCAAAAAATGAGTTTTTTCCGAAACATTGGGTGAAATACAGGGGCTGCTTTGCATGAAGATGCAGAGCCATGCTGCACACTGTGTGGCCAAGTGTAGGCTCACATGGCCCCCCTGGCACTCTATGGCATCATTTGGCACTAATGGCTCAATGTGGCACTATCCAACAGAACAAGTCTATTGTAGCAAGCAATGGCTACTTTGAAGGTGTGTATGACCATTCCTTTGCCTTAGCACCTCAAGGATTCTCATTAAACAAGTACTCTACCAGCAAATCCTGCCGGACACTAATTCTCATCAATCTGAATCAGCCACCCATCTTACAGTATCAGAGCAGAAATCCAATGGTAGTCTCACTGGTATCTGTGCCTAAATCAATGTCCAACCGGGATAGCTACCTGCATCCATTGCTGGATGACTTTTGTATGCTTTCCAGCAGGATATCAGTAAATGGTCGTCATGTAAAAGCGCCTATTATCATCTGCATTGGAGACACCACAGCCATCAGCAAGAGAGCAGGTTTTTCTGGGCACATTGAATGGTATTGCTGTGAAACATGTGAAATCCTGGGGATTTACTACACAACTCACACACATTATTATTACCCAAACACCTACACTAAGAATATCATCTTCACACAAAGAGAATGTACAGAAGTCAGCATGCAATGGCAGCAAAGTTGACAAGCAATAAGCCATTGGCTGGAATATGCAATCAATTGGAAACTAGAAATACCCAAGATAGAGGGTATCTATTGGAGCAAAAGCATTCCACTGAGAGCAATGCACTTCCTTTTCAACAATATCCCTATACTAGTGGTCAAGTTGTACATGGGGCTTTTCAAGTAAAATGAGCCCTTTGAGATACCAGAGAAATTTGAAAGAATTTACAAGATATTACAGAGTATCTGCTACCCTTAGTAGTTCTTACCAGCTCCAACCAATATTCACATGCAGATGCGTCAGTACTAATGCAAAGACAGGATGAACTTGATATGTATTTATTCAAGTGACTTTCTGAAGCCATTCCTACCAAGAGTACATTGGAAGCATTGGGAGTCATATGTGGAGATTGCAGAAATATTTATCCAGAAGCAGATCACCAATGCCAACTTGACACATCTACAGCTGTTGTGCAAGGAGTTTGTAAAAGGATTTGAGCAGCCATACTAAAAACATAAAGCTGATTGTGTAGATCTCTGCCACCACTGTATCCATTCTCTACTCTGTCTTGCTTGGTGTGTGGAAAATATTGGGCCTTGCTTCATCTTGTGGGAGTTTCCTATGGAGCAAATGTGTGGGGAGGTAGGAAGTTGAGTCAAGTTGCAGATACTACCACATCCCAAGCTCATCCAGAATATTACCTTCAAATCCATCATGGATGTGATGAGTTGGCACATGGAGGACAGCCAGGAATAGTTGGAAAATACTAAGGACAGATGTTCACATGGAGACACCTATGCCTATGGCATTCAGAAGCTAAGCAGCTTAGATGTGTGGGAATCAGTTAAGTTATGCAAAGTTGGGTTGGGTGCAACAAGCAACTAATTTCTACTAGGAAAACTCTACCAAGGTGTGCCATATCTCTCATGATCACAAGCCAACTTCTACACCATTCAATGCAGAATTTGCACAAACAAGAGCAAGAGTGCACCTATAAGGGGGATTAGAATCCAGCAGGGAGAAGGAATATATTTGCTAAATACCAAGAAGTTGTTGGTGGATATTCAGGAGGTATTCATGACAGAAGCAGCAATAACCAAGCATATGTTTGCAAGATGTATATGTTACCAGCAGTACAAGGTATATGGCAACTTGGCAAGTATCACTAAAAAGCTGTCAAGATGAGGTGATATAAGTATGTGAATTGCAGCAGGTATGTGCATTTGCTGAGGTTGGTAAGCAGGAGGCCATAGTTTTTTTCATTTAAACTATATGTGGAGTACCCAAGGTAGTAGTGTGTAAGCAAATAAAGAGGGGTGGTTCTACAGTGGAATATATGAATTGCACAAGGTGAGGTAGAAAAAGGAAATACCATTTGGTAAATTGCTATGGTAGCATTATACAGCACTAGCTGTAGGCCACCATACTGCTGTGATAATGCCATCTGAGACTTGCGTGAGGCCATCAAAATATTGTCAGGTTTTTTGCCATAAAGGCAATTGGATGTCCTGGGTGGTTAGATCAATTTAAAATAGTTGTAGAGCACATCAAGACTGCAACAATGCCAATCAATTATTAGACTTGTTCCATCGTACTGTGCCAGGGCACGTGGCGCAATCCGCGGTTGCAAAGAACGATTGGGCGCAATATCATAGCTACCAGAAGGCAGGATTGTTCTTGGAAGATTTCGCACTATGCGGGACGATCTCGCACACTATGGCACAATCTGACATGATGAGGATGGCACGGATGATCGCGCCAACTTGTAATGTTTGCATCACGTGCACAATTGGATACCGCTATAATGGCAGGTAAAATCTGGTATTTGGATATGTTTCTTTAATGTAAATGGAAATAAATGTGTATCACACTATAAACTACACTGATACTTACCATTTTGGTTACCCTCACTCCAATTGGACGGTATCTCAGTGGTTAATTGGTCCAAAAGTATCCTGAAGCTGGCAGCCCCCAATTGGCTCATTGACTACTGAAAAAGCTACCTGATTTGCCATCAAATATCCCATTTTGCCCATTGAGCAAGTAAATCCCTGATCCTAGTGATTGGGCTAGGTGTCATAGCTAGCACGCAAGCGATTGTGTAGGTGCGAAACAGATCCAATTGCTGCACCGGTATTACAGATGACGTATATATATGCAGGGTGTTTATTTATAGGGTTCTGTCTCAAATGTGAGACAACCTTGATATTACTTATATCAAAAATTTGATGATCACTGATTTGCAATGGCTCAATTCGGATCGCAAAAAAAAAGGGTTGTCGGGATCATTACAAATGTGAGCAATTCAAAGCGATTGCATCTTCTTCTCCTGGGTTTTTTTCTCACAGGGATTACTGCTGAAGCATTTGGTAGTGACTCACTTTGCATACCTATACTACTTCCTGGCTGACTATCATCTTGGCTACTTGTGTATTTGTAGTCAGTATTTTGCCTCCTAGTTGATGAGTGCAATGCTGCAGCTTGGCCGCGCTGAATTGCTCCGACTGAACCAACTGAACCGGCCTGTAGTGCCACGTGCTGACGCGTTCTTTTACTTGCCAAGGGCTCTGGTGGTTGAGGCACTTCATGTTGGTCATCATCAGTCAGTTCACCAGAAGTAACTCGCTGATGGTTGGGCAAAACGGCACGCACAGGCGCGCCTTGACGCATTGAGATGGCCCTTGGCTGAGTTTGATGTGATGCCGCATGCTGACGCAACTTGGTCCACTCCAATGGACTTGTGTCTAAATGAGCAGTTTGGCAAGTTCTTGTAGTTTTGCTCTGAAGCGCGCGCGTTGACCCAACGCGCGTTGACTTGATGCGGGGCGTTCTGGTAAAGGGTGTTGGCGTGGCCTGGACTGACGTGCGCTGGCGCGCTGTGGTTGCAAGAGATGGTAGGGAATCCAGCAAGGCGTGCTGGCGCGATCTGGACAATGTTGCTTGTGGTCTGTATTCTTCCTCCTGAAGCTCACCATCTGATTCCTCAAGGCATTCACTTACCCTCTGTCTGATACTTTGGAGCTGTTGCCTGGATGAGTCCTGTGTATATTGCTCTTGGAAGCCACTTAGCTCTACTAATATATCATGTAGTACATTAGTCATTTGAGGCAAAAACTCATTCAAAATCTCTTTGGTTCCCAAAGTTGAGGCACAAACGGACGCGTCCGGCCCGTACTGTGCAAATTGCGTGCAAAATTGTTCCCCCGCGGCTTCTTTGTCAAATCCCCTCACTCTCAGCTCATTCTTGATTTCAATACTTGTCTTGTTATATATCTTTTTACATACATTGGCTGGCATCTTGATGTAGAACTCATGCCACAGCTTTCTACTCAAATTCTTCCATCTTTGTTGACTCTCTGAGGTATCTAGTTCCGCTAGATTAATCAGTAGTGCCCAAATATCTGTATGAAGGCTCATCATAGACACTTGGGCCATACTAAAATCATTTGGCAAGAACTCGAATGGATCCAACATTGACTTTTCCGGTCCGGACCGCGCTTGTGAGCTGGGGGATGGGTTTTGTCTGGGTTGTACTAAAGATGAGTTGAGGCTTGGTATGGGGACCATAGCAACGGATTTGGATACTTATACAGCAGTATATTGGCATCAACCTGGTCTTATATGAAATACATATGAAAACTAATGTGATTGTTGAATTTTCCATATATTATGCATGATGCGTCTTGGATCGCGTTGACACGGATCAGATCACATCAATCGCAGATTTCCTATTTGATTATAGACCTATGATTAAAGCATCAATAAAAGTACCAAGGCATTGTTTGCGGATGATTTTTGCGACATAATGATGGGATACATGGCAATTGATGGAGATTTAACTATAATGTGTTAAAAATCAGATAAATAACGCAGATCGCGCCGAATCAATTCAAACCGCCTTCATACAATCATCCATCAACTTTAATATGACTTACTCATCTGAATGGTCTTTTCTCATCAATCCCATCACTACCACTGGATTTCCTTTTGACACACTGGAGGAGATCTATACCAAGTACTGTGGACCATCAACCCCAATCTACTCAAGGAGATCCCTTGTTAAGCTTCTCTGCTATTACAAGAACTATTGCCCTACAAGGTTTCATCCCACCATCCATGGCAACAAAAGTCCTAGAAGCTTTCATTCCCAGCTGACAGCAATGGAGAACCACCTTGCAGAGGGTATGAATGACTTAGAGCAAGCTTGGAATACTAGGTTCAGAAGCTCCAATAGACTTCCATATCCCAGAGTGTTCAGCAACAGGTTCCATATCAGGAGTATTTTGGATACCTTCCCAGTGAGGATTAACAGACCTTCTAGAGGGCAGCGGCACTTTTATTCTGGCAAGTACAAGGCACACTGTGTAAAGTTTCAAGCACTGTCTGACATTGAGGGTAACATCATCTGGTTTAGTGGGCCATTTGCTGGAAGTAGGCATGACAAAGCACTCTGGGTAGAGAATCATCCTGAATTCAGTAGAGGGGAGAAATGTATGGCAGACTTAGCCTATATAGGAGAGGATTGTCAGAGATTACAATGTATTACAGCTTATAGGAAGCCAAGGAATGGTGTGCTTTGCAGGAAGCAGAAGCTCTACAATGCGATATTTAATCATTTCAGAGTGAGGGTAGAGCACACATTTGGATATCTGAAGAGATTCAGCATATTGGCAGGTAAATACAGAGGAAAGTCATATATAGGTGAAAACCGCAGGATAGGTAAAATAGTTAAGATACTTATTAATGCAGAGTATGTTCATACAAGAAGACATCCACTGAGAGAAATGTGTCTGGAGCATTATGAAGAGTAAATAAAGCAAGGAAAGCACTATTCTGAGCAACATAAGTAAGATTGAGTAAAATTACCAGTAACTGTATCATACCACTGGCATCATGGTAGAAATTATAGTGCCAGATGGTGCCATAGAGTGCCAGATCAATCCGGCACCATAAACAGGCTGGCACTATGTGGCACTATCCAACGGAACAAGTCTATTCTCACAGCACCATTAATCCCTGTCAAGTTTAATAACTTTTTTGAGAGTAAAATTAGCAAAATGCCATTGTGATCCTCTCATAAGATTGCCAAGAGGGTCACTAATTCCAAGCTTCTGGTTTTTGATGGTCTCCAAATGGGATCCATAGCTAGCACGCAAGCAAATGGGTAGGTGCAAAACAGATCCAATAGCTGCACTGATATTACAGATGATGTATATATATGCAGGGTGTTTATTTATAGGGGTTCTGTCTCAAATGTGAGATGACCTTGATTTCACTTATATCAAAAATATGATGATCACTGATTTGCAATGGCTTGATTTGGATTGCAAAAAAATGGGTTGTTGGGATCATTACAAATAATAGCAATTCAAAGCTATTGCATCATCTTCTACTGGGTTTTTTTTCTTACAGAGATTACTACTGAAGCATTTGGTAGTGACTCACTTTGCACACCTATACTACTTCCTGGCTGACTATCATCTTGGCTACTTGTGTATTTGTAGTCAGTATTTTGCCTCCTAGTAGATGAGTGCAATGCTGCAGCTTGGCCATGCTGAATTGCTCCAACTGAGCCAACTGAACTGGCCTGGAGTGCCATGCACTGACACGTTCTTTTACTTGCCAAGGGCTATGGTGGTTTAGGCACTTCATGTTGGTCATCATCAGTCAGCTCACCAGAAGTAACTTGCTGATGGTCAGGCAAAACAGCACATACAGGCATGACTTGACGCATTGAGATGGCCCTTGGCTGAGTTTGATGTGATGCTGCCTGTTGACGCACTCCGTCCGCTCCAATGGACTTGTGTCTAAATGAGCAGTTTGGCAAGTTCTGGTAGTTATGCTCTGAAGCACACGTGTTGACCCAACGCTGTGGTGGTGTATAGGTCCAAGGGAGAGATACGTCCAACACTTCTCAAGTGTTTTGTGTGTGGGGTGTTCACTGAGTGCAATAACCTCTGGCAAAAGCTTGCTAGGAATACTTGGGTTCTGTCTCTAATCTAATGTGAAGGGGAGTAAAGCCACAAGCTTGTCAAGGGAAAACTATTGAGCTACAATCCCCAACTTAGATGGTGTCTTAACAAAAGTATGTGCTGGGTTCAGCGTCCTTTGAGATGACAATGTACTAAAGCTTTCAAAGTCAAAACAACTGTAAACTCCACCAGCAGGGACTTGATAAGAATGCAGCTGTTGTCAATAGTTACAAAGACAGAAAAGTATCTTTGCCTGTACAAGAACAAACTTGGGAAAGAATCAAATATGATAAAGGATACCTACTGTGAGTATCCCTCACAAGTAGTGCCTCCAAGGTCAGTTGGCTGTCAGCACAGTTTCCTGGGAGTGTCCTGTGGTCTGGGGTTGGAAGTTCAGGTAGCAGCAGGTAGCAGTGATCCCACTAATCAACAAGTCAGTATATTGATAAAAAGGATGATAATTTATTGTTGAGGGATAGCCTCCCTTATATACTTTTCTTACTGGCTAAGTGATTACTAATCATGGTGTTCCAGAAGGTTCTGGATATCAATAGAAATCTTAATGACATCAGAATGACCTAAGAATGTTCTAAGTAGGTGCCAGAAGGTTCTCAGAGACACAGCACATCCAACCAATCAGGAATTGTATTCTGAGACCTGTGTAACATAGGGATACCATATACTCTATGGATATGGTAGGGATGGTGACACAGGCTGATCATATGCCACAGGTACTGGCGCGGGTACCTGCATAATATAGAAGCACTAATAGCTAGTAATCATACATAAAGCAAGGGGTAACTTATGCAATAAGGTAAGCAGGTGTGATAGTCAACCAGCTTATGGGATAGTAATGATTGGGTAAGACAAATGGGATGAAATTAAAATAAGTGTAGTAGAGATATAGGGAAGTAGAAAATATGGGAATGAGCACATCTGTCAGTGGGTGTCACTGTCAACCCACTACAAGGCGCATTGACTTGATGCGGGGCATTGTGGTAAAGTGTGTTGGCATAGTCTGGACTGATGTGCGCTGGCACACAGTGGTTGCAAGAGATGGTAAGGAATCCAGCAAGGCGTGCTGGCGCAATCTGGACAATGTTGTTTGCGGTCTGTATTCTTCCTCCTGAATCTCACCATCTGATTCCTCAAGGTACTCACTTACCCTCTAACTGATACTTTGGAGCTGTTGCCTGGATGAATCCTGTGTATATTGCTCTCAAAAGCCACTTAGCTCTATTAGCATATCACATAGTACATTAGTCATTTGAGGCATAAAACTGATTCAAGATCACTTTGGTTCCCAAAGTTGAGGCACAGATGGACATATCTGGCCTGTACTGTGCAAATTGCATGCAAAATTGTTCCTGTGTGGCTCCTTCATCAAATCCCCTCACTCTCAGCTCATTCTTGATTTCAATACTTGTCTTGTTATATATCTTCTTACATACATCTGCTGGCATCTTGATGCAGAACTCATGCCACAGCTTTCTACTCAAATTCTTCCATCTTTGTTGACTCTCTGAGGTATCTAGTTCTGCTAGATTAATCAGTAGTGCCCAAATATCTGTATGAAGGCTCATCATAGACACTTGGGCCATACTAAAATCATTTGGCAAGAACTTGAATGGAACCAACATCAACTTTTCCGGTCCAGACTGTGCTTGTGAGCTGGGGGATGGGTTTTGTCTGGGTTGTACTAAAGATGAGCTGAGACTTGGTATGAGGACCATAGCAACAGATTTGGATACCTATACAGCGGTATATTGGTATCAACCTGGTCTTATATGAAATATATATAAAAACTAATGTGATTGTTGAATTTTCCATATATTATGCATGATGCATCTTGGATTGCATTGACACGGATCAGATCACATCAATTGCGGATTTCCTATTTGATTATAGACCTATGAGTAAAGCATAAATAAAGTACCAAGGCATTGTTTGCGGATGATTTTTGCAACAAAATGATGGGATACATGGCAATTGATGGAGATTTAATCATAGTGCATTAAAAATCAGATAAATAACGCAGATTGCACCAATTCAATTCAAACCACCTCCATACAATCATCCACCAGTTTTAATATGACTCACTCATCTGAATGGTCTTTTCTCATCAATCCCATCACTACCACAGGATTTCCTTTTGACACACTGGAGGCAATCTATTCCAAGTACAGTGGACCATCTACCCCAATCTACTCAAGAAGATCCCTTGTCAAGCTTCTCTGCTATTACAAGAACTAATGCCCTACAAGGTCTCATCCCACCTTCCATGGCAGCAAAAGTCCTAGAAGCTTTCATTCCCAGTTGACAGCAATGGACAACCACCTTGCAGAGTGTATGAATGACTTAGAGCAAGCTTGGAATACTAGGTTCAGAAGCTCCAATAGTCTTCCATATCCCGGAGTGTTATTTAATCATTTCAGAGTGAGGGTAGAGCATACATTTGGATATCTGAAGAGATTCAGCATATTGGCAGGTAAATGCAGAGGAAAGTCATATATAGGTGAAAACAGCAGAATAGGTAAAAAGCTAAGATACTTATTAATGCACAGTATGCTCATACAAGAAGACATCCACTGAGAGAAATGTGTCTGGAGCATTATGAAGAGTAAATAAAGCAAGGAAAGCACTATTCTGAGCAACATAAGTAAGATTGAGTAAAATTACCAGTAACTGTATCATACCACTGACATCTTGGTAGAAATTATAGTGCCAGATAGTGCTGTAGAGTGCCAGATCAATCCGGCACTATAAACAGGCCGGCACTATGTGGCACTCTCCAATGGAACAAATCTATTATGTTGTCAAGTGTCAACCTGTTTACCCCATGGACAAGACTACTTTGATTCAACACTGCAAGAGAAGGGAAAAATGACCATGCAGCTATTTTAGCAAGCCTCTCAGCCATGAAGTATGCAGACAGTATACAAAGCTTTACAAGGATTATGGCAAGTGTTTTGCCATAGTTAGTTAGTAGTTGCATGTCATTCACATCAGAAAACGCCCCATATCAAGGTGTCCAACTTGTCAGGAATTCACCACTATAGGCAGAAAACACTGTTCACACTCTTGATATATTCCAATAATACCCTGTCTAAAGAAGCTAATGTAGTCTAACAACTAATGTGAAGCTAGAAAGTACTGCACTCAGTATTAATAAAGCTCTAAAATAGCTAATATTTTCAATGGCAAAATTACAAACAGCTAAGAAGCAAGGGCTACTCTGAAGGTATGTATGTCCAAGCCTTTGCCTTGACACTTGATGGAATCTCATTAAACAAGTACTCTACCAACACATCCTGCTGGCCACTGATTTTCATCAATCTGAATCTGCCACCTATCATATAGTACCAGAGTAGAAATCTAATGGTAGACTCACTAAGTATCAGGGCATAAATAACCATACAGCCTGGATAGCTACCTGTGTCCATTGCTAAATGACTTATGTATGCTTTCCAGCAGGATAACAGTAAATGGCCATCAGGTCAGAGCACATATTGTTATCTGAATTGGAAATGTGATAATGGAAAGTATTCCATTACTACAATATCTCTAAACCAATATTGCACTCATTTCTTTATTTTGCTTTTTGCTATTGTAACACACAAGTGAAAGATCAAGAATTTCCAGCTTTGAAGAACAAATGCTCCAGACCCTGACAAGCAATTCACCCAAGAATATTTTATCATACAGAACACATAGTAGCCAACACATGTTTCAAATTACAGCTCATTTGAAGCAGTACTTAAGGAGTTATGACCAAAAGAGTCCAATTATTATATATACTATGCCTTATTGCTAGGATTACTATGGTGACTTTGATCACGTGTAACTATTGAACCAGCCAATCAAATCACGTGATATTTTCACAGGTGCTACGCCTATGTCCAATCTGCGTTACTGCAGAATTTTAGCTTTGTATCACGTGCATTGCTTGTGCAATTGCCCAAAAACTTTGATCCTTCAAAATTTTCATATATATGACTTCCCCAGCTGAAAAATCAAGAGAGAGCCTCTCTTTCCAGAATCTCCACACTACAATTACAAGTTTAAAGGTTATAAGACTTCCCCTGCATCACTTGCACTGTTGAGTATTCTGACTTTGATTGGTACAACATCAGTAAAGAGACTGCAAAGCTCACAAGAATCCAATCTAAGTTCTACAAGAAACTACCACTTTTCTGTTGGAAAAGTCCCCTCTAAGAAACCTCTTTACTCTAAAGACACCCCTTTAGACACCCCTTTAGTCTAAAGACCCCTTTAGAGACCCCTTTACAGAACCCCTTTACTCTAAAGACACCCCTTTAGACACCCCTTTAGTCTAAAGACCCCTTTAGAGACCCCTTTACAGAACCCCTTTACTCTAAAGATACCCCTTTACACACCCCTTTAGGTCTAATGACCCCTTTATAGACTTCTGCAACAGACCCCTTTAGGTTAAAGGGGAGCTCAGAATTTCCATATTAGGAAATATTTTCTCAGAAAAGAAAGTGACTTCCAAATAAGGAAAAGTTGCTATAAAAGTAAATAAGCCCATTAGTCAACAGAAGGTCAGAACACTGCTGTAGAAGTGATAAACACTGCCTACAGTATATTTTGAGCCTAAGATTGTGGAAATTAGTGAAAGTTATATATTCTATTGGTATATCAAACTCCCAATAAACTATTTCAGTATTAGCATACTGGAGGTTGTTGTATATTGTTGATTAGCCTCTTTATTGTAGAACAAGCCCCAAACTAATCATAATACAACACAACAGAGATACTACAGCTATCAGTAAGATTGCTGGCTTTTCTGAGCACAATGGACAGTATTGCAGTCAATTGTGTGAAATCCAGGAGACTTACTCCATAACTCACGCACATTATTAGTATTCAGATTCTAACACTAAGCTATCATATTCTTGCAAAGAGAATGTACAGATGTCAGCATGCAATTGTAGCAAGGTTAGTAAGCTATAATCCATTGGCTAGAATACAAAATAAATCAGACACCAGAAGAACTTAAGACTTAGGGTATCTGTTATAGCAAACACCTGTCACTGGGAGCACTGTGTTTGCTTTTCAATAATATCACTATACTAATGACCAAATTGTACATGGGCATCTTAAGCTGAATGAGCCCTTTGAGATACTGGAGAAGTCAGAAAAAATTGTCAAGATACTACAGAGTATCTGCTACCCAAAGTACTTCTAAAGTGCTCCAATCCATATTCATATGCTTATACCTCAATACAAATGGAAGGAGTTTACAACAAGATTTGAGCAGCTATGTTACAAGTGCAAAGCTAAACATGCAGATCTCTGCCACTACAATATTCATTCTCCACTCCATCTTACTTGGTGTGTGGAAACATTGGGCCTTGCTTCACCTTTTGGGAGTTTCCTATGGAGCAGATGTGTAGGGCAATAGGAATACAAGTCAAGTTGCAGGTACTACCATATCCCAATCACATCAAGAATATTACCTTCAAGTCTATCATGGATGTGATGAGTTGGCACATGGAGGACAATCAAGAAGAGTTGGAAAATATTGGGGACAGATGTGGAAATGGAGACCCCTATGCAGGGTTTCTCTTGATCATAAGCCAGTTTCTACACCATTCAATATGGAATTCATGCAAACAACAGCCAGAGTGCTGTGGTGTGATGTAAGTCCCAGGGAGAGATACATCTAACACTTCTCAAGTGTTTTGTATGTGGGGTGCTCACTGGGTGCAATAATCTCTGGCAAATGCCTACTAGAAATTCTTGGGTTCTGTCTGTACTCTAATGTGAGAGGGAATAACACCATAAGCTTGTCAAGGGAGAGCTATTGAGCTACAATCACCAACTTAGTTGGCATCTCAACAAAAGTATGTGCTGGGCTCAGCATCCTTTGAGATTCCAATGTACAAAAGGTTGCAAAGCCAAAACAACTGTAAACTCCACCAGCAGGGACTTAATGAGAATGCAGCTGTGGTCAATAGATACCAAGAAAGAAAAGCATCTTTGCCTGTACAAGAGCAATCCTGGGAAATAATCAAGTATAATTAAAGATACCTACGCTGAGTATTCCTCATAAAATGTGCCTCCAAGGTCAGTTGGCTGTTAGCATGGCTTCCTGGGAGTGTCCTGTGGTCTGGGATTGGAAGCTCAGGTGGTGGCAGGTAGAAGTGATCACACTAATCAACAAGTAGGTATATTGATAAATGGGATGAAGATATATTGTTTCTGGAGTGCCTCCCTTATATACTTTTCTCACTAGCTAAGTGATTTCTAATCATGGTATTTGAGAAGGTTCTGAAGAACTATATAATAGACTTGTTCCGTTGGATAGTGCCACATAGTGCCAGCCTGTTTATGGTGCCGGATTGATCTGGCACTATCTAGCACTATAATTTCTACCATCATGCCAGTGGTAGGTTATATTTGCTGCAAATTTTACTCAATTTTACTTATGTTGCTCAGTGTAGTGCTTTCCTTGCTTTATTTACTCTTCATAATGCTCCAGACACATTTCTCTCATTGGATGCCTTCTTGTATGAATATACTGTACATCAATAAGTATCTTAACTATTTTACCTATTCTGCTGTTTTCTCCTATATATGACTTTCCTCTGTATTTACCTGCTAATATGCTGAATCTCTTCAGATATCCAATTGTATGCTCTACCCTCACTATGAAATGATTAAATATCTCATTGTAGAGCTTCTACTTCCTGCTAAGCACACCATTCCTTGGCTTACTATTAGCTGTAATACATCCTTATATCTGACAATCCTCTCCTATATAAGCCAAGTCTGCCATACATTTATCCCCTCCACTGGATTCAGGATGATTTCCTACCCAGAGTGCTTTGTCATGCCTACTTCCAGCAAATGGCCCACTAAACCGGATCATGTTACCCTCAATGTCAGACAGTGCTTGAAACTTTACACAGTGTGCCTTGTACTTGCCAGAATAAAAGTGCCGCTGCCCTCTAGAAGGTCTGTTAATCCTCACTGGGAAGGTATCCAAAATACTCCTGATATGGAACCTGTTGCTGAACACTCTGGGATATGGATGTCTATTGGAGCTTCTGAACCTAGTATTCCAAGCTTGCTCTAAGTCATTCATACCCTCTGCAAGGTGGTTCTCCATTGCTGTCAGCTGAGAATTAAAGCTTCTAGGACTTTTGTTGCCATGATGGTGGGATGAAACCTTGTAGGGCAATAGTTCTTGTAATAGCAGAGAAGCTTAACAAGGGATCTCCTTGAGTAGATTGGGGTAGATGGACCACAGTACTTGGTATAGATCTCCACTTGTGTGTCAGAAGGAAATCCAGTGGTAGTAATGGGATTGATGAGAAAAGACCATGCAGATGAGTAAGTCATATTAAATTGGTAAGGATTGAGCTGAGATGATTTGATTTGATTTGGTGCAATCAGCTTTATTTAGCTGATTTTCCATGCATTAAAATTAAATCTCCATCAATTGCCATGTATCCCATCATTATGTTGCAAAAATCGTCCTCAAACAATGACTTGGTATTTTTATTGATGTCTTACTCACAAGTCTATAATCAAATAGGAAATCTACAATTGATGTGATCTGATCTGTGCCAATGCTATCCAAGATGCATCATGCATAATATATGGAAAATTCAACAATCACATTAGTGTTCATATATATTTCATATAGGACCTGGTTGATGCCAATACACCATTGTTTAAATATCCAAATCCGTTACTATGGTCCCTATACCAAGTCTCAACTCATCTTTATTTCAACCCAGACATAACCCATTCCCCAGCTCACAAGTATGGTCTGGACCAGAAAAGGCAATGTTGAATCCGTTTGAGTTCTTGCCAAATGATTTCAGTATAGCCCAAGTGTCTATGATGAGCCTTCATACAGATATTTGGGCACTACTCATTAATCTAGCAGAACTAGATACCCCGGAGAGTCAACAGAGATGGAAGAATCTGAGTAGAAAGCTGTGGCATGAGTTCTACATCAAGATGCCAGCAGATGTATGTAAGAAGATATATAACAAGACAAGTATTGAAATCAAGAATGAGCTGAGAGTGAGGGGATTTGATGAGGAAGTCACACAGGAATGATTTTGCATGCAATTTGCACGCAATTTGCACAGTATGGGCTGGACACGTCCATTTGTGCCTTGACTTTCGGAGCCAAAGAGATTTTGAATGAGTTTTTGCCTCAAATGACTAATGTATTACGTGATATATTAGTAGAGCTAAGTGGCTTCGAAGAGCAATATATACAGGACTCTTCCAGGCAACAGTTGCAAAGAATTAGACAGAGGGTAAGTGAATACCTTGAGGAATCAGAAGGTGAGCTTCAAGAGGAGGAATACAGACCACAAGTGACATCATCTAGATTGTGCCAGCATGCCTTGCTGGATTCCTTACCATCCCTCGTAACTTCAGCATGCCAGCGCACATTAGTCCAAACTACACCAACACCCTTCACAAGAGTGCTCCGCATTGACTCAATGCATATCAGGTCAATGCACATGCTTCAGAGCAAAACCACCAGAACCCACCAAACTGCTCAAAAAGACACAAGTCCATTGGAGCAGGCCAATTCACATTTACAAGCAGCATCACATTGAACTCAGCCAAGGGCCATGCCAGTGCATCAAGTTGCATCTGTGCATGCCATTACACCTAACTATCAGCAAGTTTCTTCTGGTTAACTGACAGATGATGACCCACATGAAGTGCCTCCACCACCGGAGCCTTTGGCAAGTAAAAGAACATGTCAGCATGTAGCACTGCAGACTGGCTCAGTTGCATCATCCGGAGCAATTCCACATGGCCAAGCTGCAGCATTGCACTCAACAACTAGGAGGCAAAATACTGACTACAAATATACAAGTAGCCAAGAGGATAGTCAACAAGACAGTAGTTTAGGTGTGCAAAGTGAATCACTACCAAATGCTTCAGTAGTAATCCCTGTGAGAAAAAACCCTAGAAGAAGATGATGCAATTGCATTGAATTGCTATTATTTGTAATGATCCAAACAACACATTTTTTTTGCAATCTGCATTGAGCCATTGCAAATCAGTGATCACTAAATTTTTGATATAAGCAATATTAAGGTTGTCTCACATTTGAGACAGGACCCCTATAAATAATTCCACATGTGATGCAAATATTACAAGTGGGCACAACCATTTGTGCCAACCTCATTGTGTCAGATTGTGCCATAGTGTGTAAGATTGTCCCACATGGTGCAAAATTGTCCACAAGCAATCCTGCCTACTGGTAGCTACAATATTGTGCCCAATTATTCTTAGAGACCGCAGATTGCACCACGCACCCTGGCACGGTACAATGGAACAAGTTTAATTCTAAATGACATCAGGATATGCTAAGAATATTCAACTAGATGCCAGAAGGTTCTAAGAGGCACAGCACAAGCAACTGATATTGGATCATTATTCTGAAACCTGTGTATCATAGGGATACCATAAGTAAAATGAAGATAGTAGGGATAGTAACACAACTCTAACAATGGTTACAGATCCTGGTGCAGGTACATACTTGATATAGCAGCACTTACATCTAGTGATATTACATAAGGTGAGGGATAATGTGGCTTATAGTATTAATTAGATAAGACAAATGGGATAAGACTAAAATATGGGTAGTAGAGAAATAGGGAAGTAAGAAATAGGGGAATGAGCACATCTGTCAGTGGGTGTCACTATGACCCCACTACAGTGCACCTATCATTGGAACTAGAAGCCAGCAAGGAGAAGGAATACATTGGCTAAATGCTAAGAGATTCTTTGTGTATATTTAAGAGGCATTCATGGCAAAAGTGGTGTCAACCAAGCATATGTTTGCAAGGTGCATATGTTACCAGCAATACTAGGTAAATGGCAACTTTGCAAGTATCACACTAAAAAGCTGTGAAGTTGAGGTTATAGAAGCTGTGGAATACCCACCATGGTAGTGGGTGAGCAAATTAATAGGGATGATTCTACAGTGAAATATGTGGATGGTGCATGGGGAGGTAGAAGAAGGAAATACCATTTGGTAAATTGGTAGAGTAGAATTTTACAGAACTAGCTTTAGGCCACTGTTGTGGTGGTGAAGAGGTGCTCCTGGGAGAAGCTACACAACTCAAGGTGTGTGAGGTGTCTGATGGGTACAATAACCTCTGGGCCTAAACTGCTGGTATCTTTGTCAATATGTAACTATGGTAAAACCTCCTGCTTCTCAAACTTCCTAGGTGCTCCAAGTGTCTCCAAAGACCTCTATGTGTCTTGTACACTATCCTGAAAAGCTCCTTGATGGCAGGTCTGAGGTGTAACTATTGAAGATAGATGCAGTGATCAGCTGCTAACCAATAAGGGTGAGTTATTGCTGCCAGAAGGGATGATTTACTGGTGAGGGTTTGTCTTCCCTTAAAAAACTTTCTTTATTGCCAAGTGATTACCAATGAAAGGGTTGTAGAAGATTTTGGGCATCAGTGGAATTCTGGATGACATCACTATGTGCTAAAAATATTCCAATAAAGTCCTGGAATGTTTCAAAAGGCACAGCACATCCTACCAATCAGGGATCAGAAGTCAGAAACCTTTATAACCCAGAGATTTTATATATGGTACTGAAATGGTAGGGATGGTAACACTGACTTGGGTCATGTATTGTGGGTGGTGACATGGGTACTTGCCTAATGTAGATACCCATATTGATCTCAAAGCCAAATCATATCTGGGACAACTATTGCTAATAACTAATCAGGGTAAATATCATATGGGGATAATACCAATAATATGGGCAAAGTAGAATGGGATAATACTGATAAGATCAAATATAGATATGTGCTTCATAATAGCTATACAGATAAACCTGTCTGTTGGAGGTATATTTACCCTACTACACTATGCTGCAAATATAATGCTGGCAAAGGTTAGCAATGGGGCAGTCAGAGCACCACCAAGTTTCTTGCCATATAGAGCAATTTTATATGTTACAGGATCTTGATGGCTGATCTGGACTGGATCCACCTGTGGGACTAAGTTACTTCTCAAAGGGTATTAATTTTGTTTATTTGCACACAATGATTAAAGATCAGCTAATTTGCAGAATAAAAATTGATTGCCCAGCAAATTCAAAGCACTGTGGGGCCTGCATACATTGGAAACAAGCCAGAAGACTGTTCAAGGGCTCTTGCCTACTCAATGCTAAGAAAAAATCAGATTTAGCTAACTCAGATCTGTGTGGACCTATACAAAATTGATCCTTAGGTGCAATGAGTGTTTGATCACTTCTACTGATGATTATACAAGATAAATATGGGTCTACTTCATGGAGACAAAGGAAGATATACTCTCTAAGCTCAGGGAGCTTAGAGCTACAGTGGAGAGAGAAACTGGTAGAATAATCAAAAGTATTTGCTCAGACATTTGTAAAGAATTTACCTCAAAACTCTTCATCCACTTCTGCAAAATTAAGTTCATAATGCAAGAGACTACAATACCATACTCCTTACAGCAAAATGTAGTGGCAGAACACTCAAGCAGACCTATAACTGATATAGCAAAAGTTCTGATATATGATCAAATATTATCCTGCAATTTTAGGGCAGTATCAGTTGCGACATCTGTAAACCTTGAAATAGCAATATGCAGAATACTTTGTGACTCTACTCCACTTGAGGCATGGAATAGATCCTGACCTAGTGCAGAACATCTCCCAATGTTGGGGTGTACAGCATATGCTAAGAAGCTGCCTAGAAATCAGGCAAATTTTGAGCCAAAAATTGTAAAGTGCTTATTTTAGGACTACTACAATGCATGTAAAGCATACAGGCCATATCATATCAAAGCAAGGAAGCTGATGAAGCTCAGGAATGTGTTGTTTGATGGAAATTTAATATTTTCACAAAAAATGACAACAGATGATGACAAAAGTCTGATCTCATGTCCACCAAAAGTCCGGATTGAGTCAGAGCAAAGCTATGAGTGTTTTTCACCCCAGAAAACTCTACAGCCATGCCTTAGCTTGAATCAGTGCCCAGGAATATCCCAGAAGTGTTCAATCCAGTATCATATATCAGGTGATCCAACTGGACCAGAAATAGCTTGAAGTATTCAATCAGTGATGTTAAAAACTTAGCCTATGCCTATTCAGTCCAAAAGACTAAGCCACAGACTGTAAAAGAGGCCTTACATAGTCCTCAGACATAGTTCTGTAGATCTGCAATGACTGATGAGTATCATGCCCTGCTGGAAAATCAAACTTGGGAGTTTGTCAAACAATTACCAATCAACTAAATATCAATTGGATGCAGATGTATCTTCAAGACAAAATGCAAGTCTGATGTTATAGTTGAAGGATACAAAGGAAGACTTGTGGCTAAAGGAAACTCTCAAACAAAAGAACTTGACTATACTGATACCTTTGCACCAGTAGGCAAGCTTAATTCCATCAGATTACTATTGACTATTGCAGCCAAATACAAGTTTTTTATACATCAAATGAATGTAAAACTGCAATTTGAAAGGATATTTTGATGAGGACATGTACCTGGGCCATTTTAATGGGTTTGCTGACCAAGATAGCCTCAATCTGGTCTGCAAGCTTAAAAAATCACTATATGGTCTCAAACAATTAACAAGAGCCTGGAGCTGCAAGATAGATTCTTATTTCAAATCTTTCAGTTGCCAATATAGTAATGCTAACTGTAGGATTTACTGTAAGTCAGAGAGAGCAAATCAAGCTCTATTAGCTCTATATGTGGGTTATCTTATTATAGCTGCCAATAACCCTGAAACATTGGAAGTGACTAAGTCCAGCCTATATAAGAAGTTCAAGATTTCCAATCTAGGAGAACTTGGTCACTTCTTAGGGACAATGCTCTCTATAGACAGAAGTGTCCTGGCTATGACCCTAAGCCAGTCCAAATATATTCACTATATATTAAAGAGGCACCAATTGGAAGACTTTAAGCTGGCAGCTATCCCAACAGCAACAAACCTTGACCTAGTTAATACTCAACCAAATCAAAGAGCTCAGTGCCATCTGAAAGCCCTGACTTTAATTATTAATCTATGGCTGACAGTCTGATGATAACATACATGGAACACATCCAGATATCTCATATTCAGTGTGAGTTGTCAGCCAGCACCATCTGAACTATGGATCTGGTCATATTGCAGCAGTTAAGCGGATTTTTAGATACCTAAGATGAACTGCTGACATCTGCTTAAGGTACACCTACAAGGATTTAGAACAAGATTTTGTGGGGTACTCTAATGCGGATTGGGGATGAAATCTAGAAGACAACTGAACTACCACAGGATACATCTTGATTTATTGAAATGCTGCAATTTCATGGAGCTCAAGGAAGCAATCAACTGTAGCATTTTCTACCACTGAGCCAGAGTATATAGCAGTCCCAGAAGCAATGTGGTTAAGAATGCTTTTTAACAATTTAGGCGTATGTTAAAAAGTGTATATGTGTGCCAGGTTACCTCTATCATTGCCATTAATACCTTATCAGTCTATGCAAGATACTGATGGCACTTAGACAGTAGACCTGTTCCATTGGATAGTGCCACATTGAGCCATGAGTGACAAATGATGCCATAGTGTGCCAGTGAGGCCAAGTGAGCCTATACTTGGCCACAGAGTGTGAAACATAGCTTTGCATTTTCATGTAAAGCAGCCCCTGTGTTTCACCCATTGCACAGGAGAAAATCCATTTTTTGACCTTTTTTTGTGGATCAATGTAGCTCAGGATGTGTAAGAGCAAAGGAGAACTGAAGATATGCATCTGGTACTCAATACCTATGGCACTCTGAATCTAGCTCCTGTAGCTTGTATCATGTCACAAAAATGAATGGCACTATCTTGGTCCACTGGTACTATCTGGCACTATAAGTGCTTTGTATAGATCTTACTTTAGGGCTAATATTTAAATATAGTGCCAGATAGTACCAGTGGACCAAGATAGTGCCATTCATTTTTGTGACATGATACAAGCTACAGGAGCTAGATTCACAGTGCCATGGGTATTGAGTACCAGATGCATATCTTCAATCTGCTTGTGCTCTAACACATCCTGCACAACATTGATCCAAAAAAAAGGTCAAAAAATGGATTTTCTCCAACACAACAGGTGAAACACAGGGGCTACTTTGCATGAAGATGCAGAGCTATGTTTCACACTCTGTGGCCAGGTAGTGGCTCACCTGGCCTCTCTGGCACACTATGGCATCATTTGGCACTCATGGCTCAATGTGGCGCTATCCAACGGAACAAGTCTAGTAAACTTCATGTCTCTGTAAGGCTTAAGTCCCCCATACAGGAGCACTCTGGCTCTGGATTGTGCAAATTCTACACTAAGAGATGTAGAAGTGCATTTTTACTCAGAAAAAGCCCAGCATATTTGATGAAGTTCCTCTAACAAAATTAGCTGTTGCTGCATCCAACCCAACCTTACATTACTTAACTAATTATCCATGTATTGGGGCCACTCAGCTTCTCAATGTGAAAGGCATGGGCTCCTTGATGTGCATATCCATGCTCAGTATTTTCCAACTCCTACTGAATGTACTCTATGTGCCAAATCATTGTCTTCATGACAGACTTGAAGGTAATATTCCCTATGAAAAAAAACTTGTCCTGTTGGTGGATGATCCAGATTGGCCATCAGGATCTCACACTGATTCCACTATAAGGCCAGCAGCTTAGAATCATCAACTCTCCATACAATCTTACAACAGATCTGTACTGGCATTTTTTTTATTATATTGCTAAATGAAGTCAAAAACTCAACAGTGTTTCAGTAGTCTTTCAACTGGAATTGCATGGCATTTTGACAACTTAATGTGCGTTTTATTTATTTGAGCAAACCTAGCCAGCCAATACATACAATTGACTCATATGTCAAGTAACTTGATAGCACTCTGACAGCCTCATTGCTAACTGCTGCTGGCATAATTATGGCAGTATTGCAGCATAGAGATATTTGGTATAAAGCTACCATACCAATTTACCAAATGGTTTTTCTTTTCTACCTCCCCTTGTGCCATTCTTATATTCAGCAGTAGAATCACCCCACTTGATTTGCTCATCCACTACTACCATAGGCATTTCATATATAGTTCAAATCAACAAACTCTGGTCTCTTGCTTACTGACCTCTAAAAAAAGCATACCTACTGCAATTGATACATTTTTATAACCTAACTTTGTGGCTTTTTGGTGTGATACTTGCAAAGTTGGCATATACCCCTATTACTGGTAACATATTACAAAAATATGCTTAGTTGCCAGAGCTTCTGCCATGAATACCTCATGAATATCCTCAAAGAGCTTCTTAGTATTTTGCCAATATATTCCTACTTCCTGCTAAACTCTAGTCCCCCTTATAGGTGTGCTCTTGCTCTTGTTTGTGTGAATTCCGCATTGAAAGGTGTGTAAATTGGCTTGTGTCCAGGAGAAACCCAGCATATTTTGATGGAGTTGTCCTAATACAACATATTTGCTTCTTGCACCCACCCAACATTGCATTGCCTCACTGATTATCTATAGATTAAGCCTGCTTGGCCTCTTAGTGTCAAAGGCATAGGGGTCTCCATATGCACATCTGTCCTCAGTATTTTCCAACTATTCCTGGCTGTCCTCCATGTGCCAACTCATCACATCCATGATGGATTTGAAGGTAATATTCTTGATGAGATTGAGGTATAGTAGTACCAGCAACTTGACTAGTCTGCCTCTCTCCCCACAAATCTGCTTTATAGGAAACCCACAAAAGGTGAAGCAAGGCCCAGTATTTTCCACAAGCCAAGAAAGATGGAGTCAAGAATGAATTCAGTAGTGGCAGAGATCCACACAATCAGCTTTGTGCTTGTAGCTTAGCCGCTCAAATCCTATTGCAAACCCCACACATAAAAGCTGTGCATGCATCAAGTTGGCATTGGTGATCTGCATCTGGATAAATACTCCCACAATGTCAACATATGACTTCAAATGCCTCCAATGTGCTCTCGGTAGAAATGGCTTCAGAAGTCCACTAGAATATAAGCATGTCCAGCTCATCCAGTCCTTGCATTTGAAGTATTGCATTGGCATATGAATGTTGATTGGAGCCTGTGAGAAGTACTTGGGTTAGCTGATACTCTGTAGTATGTTGCCAATTTTTTCAAATTTCTCCAGTATCTCAAAGGGCTCATTTAGCTTGAAATGCCCCATATACAAGATGGTCCTCAGATTAGGGTAAGCCAATGCATTGCTCACCAGTGATAGCTTTTGCTCAAACAGATACCCTCTATCTTAAGTATCTCCGGTTTGTAACTAATGGCGTATTCTGGCCAATGGCCTATAGTTTGCCATTGCATGCTGACTTCTATATGTACTCTTTGTGGAAAGATGATGCTCTTAGTGTTAGTGTTTGGGCTATAATAGCATGTGTGAGTTTTGGGGTAAGTCCCCTGTATTTTGCACTTTTGACAGCAATACTTGTTGAAATATTGAACTATTTGGTATCATTCTGCAGCTAAAAATATACTTAACAATTCTGGACTAATCTTGGTCACTGTGGGACTAATTTACAGCTCTAACTTTGCCACTTTCTTCAGATTTATGATCTTATGATTATTCCCGTATAGCCAGGATCAAATTAGCACCAATACTAACTATTAATATACTAACCCTGAAACTGTTACAGAATACTCCTGAATATTGAGAAACCCTCCTTACTTAGTGTTACAGCAGTATTACTTCTACAAAGGTATAAATACTGAGCCTCTTTATTAATAGACAACAGTTCAACTATTATCACTATTTCTTGATAAGTTCCTTCTATCCAAATCACTTCTTAAATTGCAACAGGTTACAAGCCCTGAGTTCCTTAATCTATTCTAAAGATGACTTCTACCAGCAATCAGAACAACACAAACATCTTCCCTGTAAAGGAGGGGTTTGATGGAAAGAACTACAGACTTTGGAGAATCAATATTCAGATCCACCTTGAGGAAAGGAAGCTTTGGAATATAATAACAGGAAAAGAAGATGAGCCCAAAGGAGCAGCAGAAGAAGTGGAGAAGTTTCAAGAGAAGGAGAGAAAGGCCTTTAATGCCATATGTATCAATGTGCAAGATTCCTTCATTTGACAAATCCATGCCTCAAATACTGACAAAGCAGCATGGGAATCCTTAGAGAAGATCTTTAGGGCAAAGCCAGTATCAGGCAAGCTTTATTTGAAACAAAAATTCTTCAACATGAGGAAGAAGCCAGATGATGACATGCTGCAACTCATTACCAAAATGGAGACACTTGCAGAAAAGCTTTACAGTATTAATCCTGGTGTAGATGATGAAGAAAAGATACTCTGTCTGCTTTGCGGCCTACCAGACAAGTATGAGCAACTCATACTTTCTTTTGAAAGCAGAGAAGACAACTTGACTTCAGACTATGTCAAAGGAAGACTTCTCCATGAAGAACTTAGATGCAATGATCTAGCAGAGAAAGTTGAAGATAATGCTTTATTCAGTTCAGAAAGGCACTCAGAAAAGAAAGGAAAACAACAAAACCAAAGAAAACCTGGTTGCTGCAACTATTGTAAGAAGCCAGGACACTGGGCAAGAGAATGCAAGAAGAAACAAGCAGACAAAAAACAGAAACTACAGCAGTCAAACCATAAAACTACTGATGAACAGTTATTTGTAACTGTACAAGAAAGTGCAAGTAACCAAAGTAATGAGTGGTATATTGACTCTGGAGCATCACAGCATATTTGTGGTATAAAAGCGTGGTTCAGCAACTCAAAAGCTATTCCCGTAAGAAAGGTTTATCTGGGTGATAACTCTGCTCTGGAAGTTGCCGCAAGTGGGTCTTTACCACTAAATATGAGCAATAGCACAGGGGCAACTACAGCAAGACTCACTGACATACACTATATACCTGGAATAGCTAAGAACTTACTCTCAGTCAGTAAAGCAACTGCTCAGGGGCTGAAATTTGTTTTTAATAAGATGAGCTGTTCAACATTGAGTGAGAATGGACAAAAATTAGCTTTGGGAATCAGAGATCACAATTTATACAAGTTACAATGCAAGATCATTGTACCTGAGTATGTCAACATTGCTGAAGCTGATGAAACAAGCTAGGAGACATGGCATAGGAGGCTAGGACACTTTGGGGAACAGAAAATGAGCCAATTGGTGAAAAATCAGTGTTACAAGTCTTGGTATAAGAGTTGTGGAGGAATAGGGAGTTTAGCTAGTATTGTATTCACTAAAACTTGAACTGATCTTTATTGAGGTTCCAGCAGCTCCGTATATACATTTTGCCAGATCAATTGCTGACTAATTGTATTTCCTAATGTAGGTTGTGGCTGATGACTCATTTGATTGCATCATCATCACCTAATAAGATCCTACTTAATATATCTATTTCTGTCTGATAAGGATCTGCTGATTCATTTGCTGACTAATGTTACTGATATGATAGATAATACTGATATACTGATCTAACTTAAACATTCAAGCGGCAGATCATAATATTCTCCCCCACTAAAGTTGATAGGGTTCTCCTGAATCTCTTTTCTTGTGATACCAACATCTTGATGGTTCAGTATTGTCAGCAAGTCTTGCAAGCTTAAGTCTGTCTCTATGAACTAAATCTTCCAGGATATTCCCTTGTTTATCCACTAGTTGGTAAGTTGCAAATGGACATTCTCTGATGATCTTGAATGGTCCTGTCCATTGTGTCTCAAACTTCTTCCAAGTGTTTTTTCTTAGCAATACAAAGTTCCCAACTGTCAATGCTTCTGGTGCTAAAGTTTTATGAAATCTCTGCTTCATCCTTTCTGCACTTTGAGATACTTTGGCCTGTGCCTCTTGTTGTCTTTGTTCAAATTGCTGGTGTCTACTGGGCTGACTAAGTTCATCTTCTAAGGCATCTGTAAGCTTTAGTTGTGTGAGATCTCCTGGAATTCTGGGTTCACATCCATATACTAAGTAAAATGATGATTGTTGGGTAGTGTTGTGCACTCTAACTCTGCAGGCAAAAAGTGCTTGATCTATATACTCATCCCATCTACTGGCAGCTCCATTTGCATACTTGGTCAGCATTTTTCCAAATAATCCATTAAAGCATTCAGCAATGCCATTAGTTCTGGGGTGATATGCCAAGGTTTTCAAGTGTTTAATCTGCTGCATTTCCAGGTAAGCCTCTATTGTCTTTGCCTTAAAGTTTGCTCCTCTATCAGATAAGATCTCCACAGGACATCCAAACTTCATCAGGATCTCATGGTAAATGAAACTTGCAACTTCTTGTTCACTGGCTATTGGTACAGCTTTAGCAGCTGGCCATTTAGTGGCATGGTCAATTGCTACTATGATCTAACGGTTGTATTTCCTGGTGGTTGGCAGTCTTGACTCCTTCCATATAGCATCTCCATGTCTTCAAACAGTGTATTATAGCAAGCATTTCCTTCTCATGGACTGGATAGTTTTGTTCTGCTGAGTTCAGTTTGTTGGATTCAAAGGCAACAGGGTAGTCCTTTCCCTTGTGTTCTTGGCTCAGCACTCCACCAATTGCATAATCTGAAGCATCTGTGCACAGAGTGAACTCTTTCCTGAAGTCTGGTATTCTTAGGCTTGGCAGCTTAGCAAGTTCATTCTTGAGCGTCTGAAATGCAGTCTCACAGGCTATGTCCCACTTGTAGGTGTTGTCTTTCTTGAGGATATCAGTTAAAGGGGCTGCAATGCTTGCAAAGGACTTGACAAATCTCCAATAATAGGATGCTATTCCAAGGAATGATCTGAGTTCTGATATGCTATGGGCCTGCTTCAACTTCTTAATAACTTCAACCTTTTTAGGGTCTAAGGTCACTCCTGTGCTAGTCACTATGTGTCCCAGATATTCAACCTGTTCCTTGAAGAATTCACACTTGGCTAGCTTGCCATATAGCTTGTTCTTGCTTAGTTTCTTCAAGAACTTTTCAATGTGCTCCACGTGATCCTCTGCTGTCTTGCTGTATATCAATATGTCATCCAGGTATATTATCACAAACTTGTCTAAGTACTCCTGAAAGACAGTCTGCATCAGCGTCATGAATGCTGCAGGGGCATTGGTGAGGCCAAAACTCATGACTCAGAACTTGTAATGTCCATATCTGGTCCTGAATGCTGTCATAGGGATATCTTCTGGTTTCCCCCTAATCAGGTTATATCCTGATATGAGGTCAATCTTGCTGAAAATAGTGGCTCCATTAAGTTGGTCCTAAAGCTCTTCAATCCAAGGTATGGGGTACTTATTCTTGACGGTAACTGAGGTCAGGGCTCTGTAGTCAATGCACATCCTAGATGTTCCATCCTTCTTTCTCACAAAAAGCACTGGTGCTCCCCAGGGTGACTTGCTAGGCCTGATATAACCTTGCTCCAATAGCTGATCAATTTGTCTCTTCATTTCCTCCAATTCTAATGGACTCATTCTGTAAGGTGTCTTGCTCACTGGAGGGCTATCTCCTGTGTCAATGGCATGATCCACGTCTCTGACTGGTGGTAGGCTTACAAGCTCATCTGGAAACATGTCTGAATATTTCTTCAAGAGAGTCTGGACCTGCTGGGGTGCTGGGGTAGAGGAATTCTCCTGTAATACCGCCATGAGGAACATCTGGGTACCTTTTCTAAGTGCTCTACAGAAATGGGTCTTGCTAAGTTCACTTATCTCACACATACTGGAATTGACCAAGTTGAAATCCAGCCTGGTAGGTAATAGCTCATAGGTCTTGTTGTCCTTTTGGATCTGAGTAGCATGGGTTCTTCAGTTGATTGATGGATTACAACAAAATAGCCAGGTTTTTCCAAGTACAAGGTCAAACTTGCAGTTCCCAAATATATAAGCCTGTAGGTCTTCTTCATAGTCATTGATCTTCATTCTTACTGGCGGAGTAATACGGTTGATTATATGAGAGTTCCCATCAGCTGTGGAGACTGAAGCTGATCTGTTAGGTTCCAAGGTGATCCAGCTGTCAAGGCAAATTGCTCTGACATGTACTCATGCAATGCTCCTGAGTCAATCATAATACTGGCAGGTACTCATTGATTACTCCATTTAAGTACAATAACTTCCCTGAGTTTGAGGTCATTTGGGATAAGTACTCATCTGTCATATGGAAGGTGAGTTCAAAGTCTTCTTCAAGCTCATCTTCCACATTATTGTGTTCATGGGACTCAATATGGTTGAAGGTTCTTGTTGCCTGGTGTCCATTTCTTCTCTGGGGGCAGTAATTTGGGATGTGTTCTTGCTGGTGGTAATTGAAACAAAGTCCTTTCTTCCTGCATTCTTCTGAGGTGGGGTTCTTCTGCATAGCATCTATTTCCATTGGTACTGCTTCTGACTGCCTTCTTTCATAATGATTGTAGCCTTTCTGATTAGTCACTGTAGGCTTCCCAAATCTAAACATAGCTGAGTCATAGTCAATGGCAATCCTGATGGCTTCTTCAATAGTCTGAGGTCTTTGATAATTCACTTCCTGACAAGTTCTTTCTTTCAACCCATCAATAAAGTATTCAACTTGATCCAGGGGGTCCATTCTTTCAACTTGTCCAAGTAGACATTTGTACTCATAGATGTATTCTTGAACCATTCCTTTCTGTCTGAGTGTCTTCAACTTCCTTCTTAGTAGTGTCTGCTGGTGTGGAGGTTCAAAAGCATCCTGAATTTCTGGCACAAGCTCATCCCAGGTAGAGATTGTAGAGCATCCCATCATAGTGGCTGACCTGATCTTGTTGTGGTACCAATGCAAGGCTGCATCTGCCAGGTAAGAAGCAGCATAATGCAACTTGCTTTCTGGAGCAATTCCTTTAGCTTTAAAAGCTTCTTCAATCTGAAAGAGCCAAGTTCCCAGGTTTTCATTGACTCTGCCATGGTACCGGTTAACCTTCACACTAAAGTTGTTCTTGACAGGGCTTTGCTGGCTCTGAGCCATGGTAGTCATTCCTTGTTGCTGTTGGCTGAGGATCTGGAGTAACTGCAGCTGTTGGGCCAGGATTTACTGCATTGCATTCTTCTATTCTTGATTGTCCGACATCTTGAGGGTGGTTTCTTCTTTCTTCAGGAGGGAGGTTTCTGGTTATTGCTGCTACCAATGTTACAAGTCTTGGTATAAGAGTTGTAGAGGAATAGGGAGTTTAGCTAGTATTGTATTCACTAAAACTTGAACTGATCTTTATTGAGGTACCAGCAGCTCCTTATATACATTTTGCCAGATCAATTCCTGACTAATTGTATTTCCTAATGTAGGTTGTGGCTGATGACTCATTTGATTGCATCATCATCACCCAATAAGATCCTACTTAATATATCTATTTCTGTCTGATAAGGATCTACTGATTCATTTGCTGACTAATGTTACTGATATGATAGATAATACTGATATACTGATAACCTAAACATATAACTAATTGATTTAACTAAAAGCTGATCTAACTCAAACATTCAAGCGGCAGATGATAACATCAGCTTGTTCTGGGCCTAAAATACTCAATTCCAATCAAATTGAATGTTTGTAAGTGATGTTCATATGGCAAACAAGCTAGGCAACATTTCAAGAGCTCAGAAGGCATCAATACCACCAAAATATTTGCTATTGTACACTCAGACATATGTGGCCCCATGAGAACACTGTCCTTTGGAGCCAAGAGATACTAAATGACGTTTATTGATGACAAAGCAAGATATACAAGGGTGTACTTCCTCACAACAAAGGAAGAAGCTTTAGATACGTTTAAGCACTTCAAGAACATGGCAGAAACACAAACTGGGTGTAAATTGAAGGTACTACAAAGTGACAATGGAGGAGAATACTGCTCAAAGGAGTTTGCAAAATACTGCTTGTCTGCTGGTATACTTCAACAGACCACAGTTCCTCATACTCCACAGCAAAATGAGGTAGCAGAACATATAAATAGAACAATAGTAGAGATTGGAAGTTCTATGCTGCATGATAAGGGAATGGACTACAGGTTTTGGGCTGAAACTGTTGCTACTGCTGTATACATCAAAAACAGATGCCCAACAACAGCACTACATGATTCTACACCCTATGAAGCATATTCAGGCAAAAAACCAGATCTCCAGCACCTCAAGATCTTGGGCAGTGATGTTATTTATCACATCCCTGACAAAAAATGCTCAAAGTTGAAGCCAAAGAGTAGGAAAGGGATCTTTCTTGGGTATTGTGAAGATACTGAAGGGTATAGAGTGTATAATGGCAAAATTTAGAAGCTGATCAAGAGCAGGGACATTGTATTTGAGGGGAATTTAGATCAGAAAGCCACAGAAATCATTGGCCAGCTGCCTGATGATGCAATCAACACTAATGAAGAAGATACGTACCAAATCCAGCCAGATAGAGAAGGTTCTTGTACCAGTTCCAGATCTGAACAGATTATCCTAGTTAGGAGATCTACCAGAATAAGAAACTCCCCTGGATCCTGGTGGCAGACATCCAATGATCATGAAGAAGCTTATCTTGCCTTATGTGCCAAACCTCAGAATATGGAACATGCAATGCAAAGTCCAGATGCTTCTAAGAGGCAACAAGCCATGCAGGAGGAGTAACAATCACTGATCAAGGCAAAAATGTGGGAACTGGTAGATTTACCAAATGGTAGAAAGCCAATACAATGTAGATGGGTCTACAAGATCAAGATAACCTCAAATGGTGCCATTGATAAGTACAAGGCTAGATTGGTGGCTAAAGGCTATTCCTAGATCCAGGGACTAGACTTAGAGGAAGCATTTGCTCTGGTTGCCAAATTTAACGCCATTAGGACAGTTCTAGCCCTGGCAGCTGTTCACAGTCTAGATCTACACCAAATGGACTTCAAAACTGCCTTTCTAAATGGGGATTTGCAAGAAGCAATATATATGGAGCAACCAGAAGGCTTTACCATTCCAAAGGTACCCCATAAGGTGTGTAAACTTAGAAGATTGTTGCATGGGCTTAAGCAGGCACCTAGAGCATAGTATAACAAGATTGACACATATCTAGAGGAAATTGGGTTCTCTCATAGCACTGCAGATCACAGTTTATAAGTGAAACAGCTCAAAAAGGGTGTTATTATCCTAGTTCTTTATGTGGACAACCTAATTATAGCTTCAAGTGACCAAGAGGCACTTATACAGATGAAATCAGATCTCTTAGCAAGTTTGAGATGAAAGATCTTGAAAAATTGAGCTATTTTCTTCAAATTGAGGTCAAATTTGGCATATTTACGCAGAAACTTGTGCTGAATCAGTCCAAGTACATCAGGGACATTCTTAGACGCTTCAAAATGGAAAATTGCAAACCTGCAGCTTCCTCTATGGACAATAACCTGAAATTAAGCAAATCTCAACCAGTTATAGATGAAAACAGCTCAAATATGGTCCAAAACTCTCACTATCAATCAATGGTTGGTAGCCTAATGTATTTGATGGTGTCTACATGTCCAGATATTGCAGTGGCAGTTGGAATAGTCAGTCAATTCATGCAGAATTATGGATCAGATCAAATTGTAGCAGCTAAGTGGATTTTCAGATATCTACAAGGTACCATAAATATGGCACTGGAATACTCTGGAGCTGCTAAAAGGCAAAAATTTGATGGTTATAGTGATTCAGACTGGGGAAGGGATCTGATAGACAGACACTCTATCACAGGCTATGTATTTCTTTATGCTGGTGCAGCTATTACTTGGAATTGCCAGAAACAACCTACTGTGGCCCTATCTACAACTGAAGCCAAATATATGGCTGCATGTCAAGCAGCCAAGGAGCCTATATGACTATTAAAGTTAATCAAAGACTTAGGTTCTAATTCAGATGAACCAACATGTATTTACAAGGATAATCAAAATTGTATTTCATTAGCTAGATATCTTACTAATCATGCCAGAACTAAGCGCATTAATATACAGCATCACTTTGTGAGGGAAGCTGTAGAAAACACCATAGTAGAGCTAGTGTACTGCATAACTAACAAAATGGTGGCTGATATATTGACAAAACTACTAGCTAGGCCACAATTTGAGAATCTCAGAGAAGAATTAGGATTAAGAAATTATTTAGTTGCAGGGGAGTGTTGAAATATTGGACTATTTGGTATCATTCTGCAGCTAAAAATTTACTTAACAATTCTGGATTAGTCTTGGTCACTATGGGACTAATTTACAGCTCTAACTTTGCCACTTACTTCAGATCTATGATCTTATGATTATTCCCCTACAGTCAGGATCAAATTAGCACCAATACTAACTATTATGCACTAGCTCTGGAACTGTTACAGAATGCTCCTGAATATTGTGAAACTCTGCTTACTTAGTGTTGCAGCTGTATTACTTCTACAAAGGTATAAATACTGAGCCTCTTTATTAATTGACAACAGTTCAACTACTAACACTATTTCTTGATAAGTTCTTTATATCCAAATCACTTCTTAAATTGTAACAATACTTTTCATTGTGCCCAGAAAAGCAGGCTACCTTGCTGATGGCAGGGGTATCTCCAATGCAGATAATTATATGCTCTTGTACACAAGGGTTATATATTGTTATTTGGCTAAAAAGCATATAAAGTTCATCCCACAATGGATACAGGTAGATATCTTGGTTGGACGGTGATTTGGGCCCAGATACTGGTGAGACTACCATCAGATTCTGGCCCTGATACCATAAGATAGGTAGCAGATTCAGGCTGATGAGAATCAGTGGCCTGCAGGAGTTGCTGGTGCAGTACTTGTTTAATGAGAATCTATCAAGTGCCAAGGCAAAGTCATGTTCTTGTATACCTTCAAAGTAACCCTTGCTTTGCAGCTGCTTGTGACATTTGCCATCAAATATGTTCGCGCTTGACTGATATTCAGTGCAGTACTTTATAGCTTCATAATATTTGTTGGATTGCATGGACTTCTTTACACAGCATATTACTGGAACATATCCAGAGTATAAACAATGTTTTCTGCCAATTGTGGGGATTCCTGACAAATTGAACATCATGCAATGGTGGCATTGTCTTATGTGAACACCATACAACTTTAAACATATGCTTGTATTGGGTCAGTCTTGGATTCTTATGTTGCCAGCTGAATGATAATTTGTATTTATACCATACACATGGTCAGTTGCATCCCATAAGGATTTTAGCAAGAATTAGTAGCAAATCCTCTAAGCACCCATTGCTGATATTAGTGGGAATGTGCCACTTCTCTAGCCACAACATCACATCATTCACTAGTAGATGGATTACTGGAACCACATGATTCCATAAAGTATCCTTGGCATTTTTTTCCACAGGAGTTGTCTCATTGCATAATGGGATCTTACCAGGCTCATACAGGGTAATGTTGTTAGGGAAGATAGGCTCACAATTAGTCAATGAGCCTGCTTCTTCAGAGTTATCACTCTGCATGCCATAATCAGAGGGCTGAGGTGAGCCTAAAGGTATTGCAAACTCTCCTGACTCAGTGTGTGCAAGGTGACCAGTATGGCCAGATGCCACTGTAGAAGTATCAGTGGCTGGCAAGATATTGTTAGCACAGTAGTGACTGGTTCATGGTCACATATGACTTGTGTGGCAGAACACTAGCCGTGATCCTTGTTGTACTCCCTGTGTTGTCTGTGTGCTTCATGGCTAAGAGGCTTGCCACAATAGTTGCATGGTCTCCTTTCTCTTCTCCTATATTGTTAAATCAAAGTAGTCTTGTCCATAGGGCAAACAGTTTGGCGCTTAACAATATGACACTATTACATCACTTTTTTATCAATACTCATGTGAATTTAAGACAGTCTTGTATCAGAGACATTGCACCTACATGAATGTACAATACAGTGATGACCTGCCATAGTAAGCATTTTAAATGTAGTTGTGACACCACATATAAACATATATGCAACACTATTTCCCCCTTGGTTTGACTCACTTTCATACACATGCCGTCAAAAAAAAAGTAAAGTTATGTGGTTCCCAACCAAGCCCCACTGCCAACAGCAGCAGAAGAATAGTTAGACAACAGCTTGCTTTGACATTCAGTGCAACAAGCAGGGCTTCAACCACAAAAGGCCCTGTGGACAGTGTGCCCACTCAAGGGAATAAGGAGGACTTCTCCAGCTCTCAGTCAAGTAGGCAAATGGGAATCTCTGTGGAGCTGCAAGCTGATCATACTTCTGAGGCAGATGAGAACGTAGCAAAAACAGTACCTTCAGCTAAAGACCAGAGAGTGACTATCATAATATCACTACACTACCACATATATTAGCAATCATGTTGTTAGCTCATACCAGAGCAGTAATGAGGCAATTTGGCGCTGTGGCAGACAGGATAGATGCAATGACCCTGAGAAGTCAGGAAACAGTCCAGAATCAAGGTGAGTGGATAAAAGGTGTAGATCAATCAACTTCCTGGTAGAGAAGGTCGGATCATTGCTGCTAAGAGGGAGCCCAAGTAGCTTGATGTCACAGCCAAGAATTGAGCCATTTCCTGATGTAGCAGCAGAGGAACACTGTACAGTCATTGAAGCAAAACAACAGTGCCCAAAGATAAAGCCCATTGAAAACCTATCACAGCATGGGAAGGCAAAAATGAAGTGTTTATATTAGAGCCTAAAAATCAAAAGACATTGATGATCCATGAAGCTTTTGAATGCAATGATGAAGAGTGGGCTACTATTTAAGAGGCTGCTAGAGGTCTAGCATGCCATCACCTTAAGGCCAGGATACCATGGGACCATCAGGAACTGAAAGCCAAGTAAAATGTGCTAGACTTGCTCCATGAGCCTAATCCCGGATTCAAACAAGCAAAAGGTTTTTGGGCCAGCATTGATATGCTAAGAAAGTTTCTCAAAAATAGCAAAGACTATTGAAGGCAGAAGAACAAGGGTGCAAAGGCTAAAAACCAGTGGCTTCCTCAAGAGCCATTATAAGCAGGGCCAAAAGCTCCAGACAAGTGTCAAAGAGATGTCAGGCAGCTGGAAGAGTGTAAATAAGGGACAAGTAGGCAGATTCAGATGCACCAGCGCAACATTAATCAAGGAAAAGGTGTAGTACTACTCAAGAAACACCAGGTCAAATTAGCAGTGAAGGACCTGGCAGTGGTAAGAACCAGCGGATTTTACAGGAGTCCATCACCACCATGGTTAAGAGCTCAAAGCAAGGAGGATAGTAACATTAAGTTGCCATGAGAGTGTCAGCAAGGGACAAGCAGGCCAAAACAGATGTGTCAGAGCAGAATTATCTAGGAGAAAGTGTAGTATTGTTATGATCTGCCGCTTGAATGTTTAAGTTAGATCAGTTTTTAGTCAAATCAACTAGTATATGTTTTAGGTTATCAGTATATCAGTATTGTCTATGAAATCAGTAGCATTAGTCAGCAAATGAATCAGCAGATCCTTATCAGACAGAAATAGATGTATTAAGTAGGATCTTATTGGGTGATGATGATGCAATCAAATGAGTCATCAGCCACAACCTACATTAGGAAATACAATTAGTCAGCAATTGATCTGGCAAAATGTATATAAGGAGCTGCTGGAACTTCAATGAAAATCAGTTCAAGTTTTAGTAAATACAATACTAGCTAAACTCCCTATTCCTCTACAACTCTTATACCAAGACTTGTAACATTGGTAGCAGCAATAACCAGAAACCTCCCTCCTGAAGAAAGAAGAAACCACCCTCAAGATGTCGGACAATCAAGAATAGAAGAATGCCATGCAGCAAATCCTGGCCCAACAGCAACAGCTACTCCAGATCCTCAGCCAACAGCAACAAGGAATGACTACCATGGCTCAGAGCCAGCAAAGCCCTGTCAAGAGCAACTATAGTGTGAAGGTCAACTGGTACCATGGCAGAGTCAATGAAAACCTGGGAACTTGGCTCTTTCAGATTGAAGAAGCTTTTAAAGCTAAAGGAATTGCTCCTGAGAGCAAGTTGCATTATGCAGCTTCTTACCTGGCAGATGCAGCTTTACAGTGGTACCACAACAAGATCAGGTCAGCTACTATGATGGGATGCTCTACAATCTCTACCTGGGATGAGTTTGTGTCAGAAATTCAGGATGCTTTTAAACCTCCACACCAGCAGACACTACTAAGAAGGAAGTTAAAGACACTCAGACAGAAAGGAATGGTGCAAGAATACATTTATGAGTACAGATGTCTGCTTGGACAAATTGAAAGAATGGACCCCCTGGATCAAGTTGAATACTTTATTGATGGGTTGAAAGAAAGAACTTGTCTGGAAGTGAATTATCAAAGACCTCAGACTATTGAAGAAGCCATCAAGATTGCCATTGACTATGACTCAGCTATGTTTGGAGTTGGGAAGCCTACAGTGACTAATCAGAAAGGCTATAATCATTATGAAAGAAGACAATCAGAAGCAGTACCAATGGAAATAGACGCTATGCAGAAGAATCCCTCCTCAGAAGAATGCAAGAAGAGAGGACTTTGCTTCAATTGCCACCAGCAGGGACATATTGCAAAGAACTGCCCTGAGAGAAGAAATGGACACCAGCCAACAAGAACCTTCAACCATATTGAGTCCCATGAACACAGTAATGTGGAAGATGAGCTTGAAGAAGACTTGGAACTCACCTTCCATATAACAGAAGAGTACTTGTCCCAAATGACCTCAAACTCAGGGAAGTTATTGTACTTGAATGGAGTAATCAATGGAGTACCTGCCAAGATCATGATTGACTCAGGAGCATTGCATGAGTACATGTCAGAGCAATTTGCTTTGAAAGCTGGAATCAACTTGGAACCTACCAAATCAACTTCAGTCTCCACAGCTGATGGGAACTCCCACATAATCAACCATATTACCCAGCCAGTAAGAATGAAGATCAATGACTATGAAGAAGACCTACAGGCTTATATATTTGGGAACTGCAAGTTTGACCTTGTACTTGGAAAAACCTGGCTATTTTGTCGTAATCCATCAATCAACTGGAGAACCCATGCTACTCAGATCCAAAAAGACAACAAGACCTATGAGCTATTACCTGCCAGGCTGGATTTCAACTTGGTCAATTCCAGTGTGTGTGAGACAAGTGAACTTAGCAAGACCCAGTTCTGTAGAGCACTTAGAAAAGGTACCCAGATGTTCCTCATGGCGGTATTACAGGAGGATTCCTCTACCCCAGCACCCCAGCAGGTCCAGACTCTCTTGAAGAAATATTCAGACGTGTTTCCAGATGAGCTTGTAAGCCTACCACCAGTCAGAGACGTGGATCATGCCATTGACACAGGAGATAGCCCTCCAGTGAGCAAGACACCTTACAGAATGAGTCCATTGGAATTGGAGGAAATGAAGAGACAAATTGATCAGCTATTGGAGCAAGGATACATCAGGCCCAGCAAGTCACCCTTGGGGAGCACCAGTGCTTTTTGTGAAAAAGAAGGATGGAACACTTAGGATGTGCATTGACTACAGAGCCCTGAACTCAGTTACCGTCAAGAATAAGTACCCCATACCTCGGATTGATGAGCTTTTGGACCAACTTAATGGAGCCACTATTTTCAGCAAGATTGACCTCATGTCAGGATACAACCAGATTAGGGTGAAACCAGAAGATATCCCTAAGACAGCATTCAGGACCAGATATGGACATTACAAGTACTTAGTCATGAGTTTTGGCCTCACTAATGCCCCTGCAACATTCATGACGCTGATGCAGACTGTCTTTCAGGAGTACTTAGACAAGTTTGTGATAATCTACCTGGATGACATATTGATATACAGCAAGACAGAAAAGGATCACATGGTGCACATTGAAAAGGTCTTGAAGAAACTAAGAGAGAACAAGCTATATGGCAAGCTAGCCAAGTGTGAATTCTTCAAGGAACACGTGAATACCTGGGACACATAGTGACTAGCACAGGAGTAACCTTAGACCCAAGAAGGTGGAAGTAATCAAGAATTTGAAGCAGCCCCATAGCATATCAGAACTCAGATCATTCCTTGGAATGGTTTCCTATTATCGGAGATTTGTCAAGTCTTTGCAAGTATTGCAGCCCCTTTAACTGATATCCTCAAGAAAGACAATACCTACAAGTGGGACATAGCTTGTGAGACTGCCTTCCAGACACTAAGAATGAACTTGCTAAGCTGCCAAGCTTAAGAATACCAGACTTCAGAAAAGAGTTCACTCTGTGCACAGATGCTTCAGATTATGCAATTGGTGGAGTGCTGAGCCAAGAACACAAGGGAAAGGACTACCCTGTTGCCTTTGAATCCAAGAAACTGAACTCAGCAGAACAAAACTATCCAGTTCATGAGAAGGAGATGCTTGCTATAATACACTGTTTGAAGACATGGAGATGCTATATTGAAGGAGTCAAATGCACTGTGAAGACTGATCATGCCTCCCTCAAGTATATATTTACTCAGAAGGTACTCTCTAGAAGAATGACAAGATGGAGTGAATACATTCAGCAATTTGACCTGGAGATTGTCTACTGTCCTGGAAAAAACAACACGGTTGCTGATGCCTTATCAAGATTAGATCAAGTTGCACAACTCAACTTGGTGCATGAATCAGATTGGCCTAGCCTATTACCAAAGTACTTGGAGGACCAAGCCATTCCTAATGAGGTGGATGAAGATATCAAGAAGATAATCCGTGATGAGGCCAGCAAATTTGTTGTACAGAATGAAACACTCTACCGAATTGTTGATGGAAGCCCTATTGCCTATTGTCCTTATGTTGCTCGCCTGGATTTAATACATAAGCTACACAATGGATATGGACATCTTGGGATTGAAGGAACCTATAGCCTTGTAAAAGCCAGAGCATGGTGGCCCAGAATGAAACAAGACATTGAGAAGCTAGTAAAAACATGCCCAAACTGCCAAATCAATCAAGGCCAGCCACAAAGAATTGCCGAACTCTTCCCTTTGGAGCCTGTAAGACCATTTGAGAGATGGGGAATTGACTTTATTGGAAGACTGCCAACTACCAGGAAATGCAACCGTTGGATCCTAGTAGCAATTGACCATGCCACTAAATGGCCAGTTGCTAAAGCTGTACCAATAGCCAGTGAACAAGAAGTTGCAAGTTTCATTTACCATGAGATCCTGATGAAGTTTGGATGCCCTGTGGAGATCTTATCCGATAGAGGTGCAAACTTTATGGCAAAGACATTAGAGGCTTACCTGGAAATGCAGCAGATCAGACACTTGAAAACCTCGGCATATCACCCCAGAACTAATGGAGTCACTGAGCGGTTTAATGGATTATTTGGAAAAATGCTGACCAAGTATGCAAATGGAGTTGTCAGTAGATGGGATGAGTATATAGACCAAGCACTCTTTGCATGCAGAGTCAGAGTACACAACACCACCCAGCAATCACCATTTTACTTAGTTTATGGATGTGAACCAAGGATTCCAGGAGATCTCACACAACCAAAGCTTACAGACACCTTAGAAGATGAACTCAGTCAGCCAAGTAGACACCAGCAACTGGAACAAAGACGTCAAGAGGCACAGACCAAAGTATCTCAAAGTGCAGAAAAGATGAAGCAGAGATTTGATAAGACTATAGCACCAGAAGCATTGACAGTTGGGAACTTTGTATTGCTAAGAAACAACACTCGGAAGAAGTTTGAGCCACAATGGACAGGACCATTCAAGATCATCAGAGAATGTCCATTTGCAACTTACCAACTGGTGGACAAACAAGGCAATATCCGGGAAGACTTAGTGCATAGGGACAGACTCAAGCTTGCAAGACTTGCTGATAATACTGAACCATCAAGATATTGGTATCACAAGAAAAGAGATTCAGGAGAACCCTCTCAACTTTAGTAGGGGAGAATGTTATGATCTGCCGCTTGAATGTTTAAGTTAGATCAGTTTTTAGTCAAATCAATTAGTATATGTTTAGGTTATCAGTATATCAGTATTATCTATGAAATCAGTAGCATTAGTCAGCAAATGAATCAGCAGATCCTTATCAGACAGAAATAGATATATTAAGTAGGATCTTATTGGGTGATGATGATGCAATCAAATGAGTCATCAGCCACAACCTACATTAGGAAATACAATTAGTCAGCAATTGATCTGGCAAAATGTATATAAGGAGCTGCTGGAACCTCAATAAAAATCAGTTCAAGTTTTAGTGAATACAATACTAGCTAAACTCCCTATTCCTCTACAACTCTTATACCAAGACTTGTAACATTGGTAGCAGCAATAACCAGAAACCTCCCTCCTGAAGAAAGAAGAAACCACCCTCAAGATGTCGGACAATCAAGAATGGAAGAATGCCATGCAGCAAATCCTGGCCCAACAGCAACAGCTACTCCAGATCCTCAGCCAACAGCAACAAGGAATGACTACCATGGCTCAGAGCCAGCAAAGCCCTGTCAAGAGCAACTTTAGTGTGAAGGTCAACTGGTACCATGGCAGAGTCAATGAAAACCTGGGAACTTGGCTCTTTCAGATTGAAGAAGCTTTTAAAGCTAAAGGAATTGCTCCAGAGAGCAAGTTGCATTATGCAGCTTCTTACCTGGCAGATGCAGCTTTACAGTGGTACCACAACAAGATCAGGTCAGCCTACTATGATGGGATGCTCTACAATCTCTACCTGGGATGAGTTTGTGTCGGAAATTCAGGATGCTTTTGAACCTCCACACCAGCAGACACTACTAAGAAGGAAGTTAAAGACACTCAGACAGAAAGGAATGGTGCAAGAATACATCTATGAGTACAGATGTCTACTTGGACAAATTGAAAGAATGGACCCCTTGGATCAAGTTGAATACTTTATTGATGGGTTGAAAGAAAGAACTTGCAAGGAAGTCAATTACCAAAGACCTCAGACTATTGAAGAAGCCATCAAGATTGCCATTGACTATGACTCAGCTATGTTTGGAGTTGGGAAGCCTACAGTGACTAATCAGAAAGGCTATAATCATTATGAAAGAAGACAATCAGAAGCAGTACCAATGGAAATAGACGCTATGCAGAAGAATCCCTCCTCAGAAGAATGCAAGAAGAGAGGACTTTGCTTCAATTGCCACCAGCAGGGACATATTGCAAAGTACTGCCCTCAGAGAAGAAATGGACACCAGCCAACAAGAACCTTCAACCATATTGAGTCCCATGAACACAGTAATGTGGAAGATGAGCTTGAAGAAGACTTGGAACTCACCTTCCATATGACAGAAGAGTACTTGTCCCAAATGACCTCAAACTCAGGGAAGTTATTGTACTTGAATGGAGTAATCAATGGAGTACCTGCCAAGATCATGATTGACTCAGGAGCATTGCATGAGTACATGTCAGAGCAATTTGCTTTGAAAGCTGGAATCAACTTGGAACCTACCAAATCAACTTCAGTCTCCACAGCTGATGGGAACTCCCACATAATCAACCGTATTACCCAGCCAGTAAGAATGAAGATCAATGACTATGAAGAAGACCTACAGGCTTATATATTTGGGAACTGCAAGTTTGACCTTGTACTTGGAAAAACCTGGCTATTTTGTCGTAATCCATCAATCAACTGGAGAACCCATGCTACTCAGATCCAAAAAGACAACAAGACCTATGAGCTATTACCTGCCAGGCTGGATTTCAACTTGGTCAATTCCAGTGTGTGTGAGACAAGTGAACTTAGCAAGACCCAGTTCTGTAGAGCACTTAGAAAAGGTACCGAGATGTTCCTCATGGCGGTATTACAGGAGGATTCCTCTACCCCAGCACCCCAGCAGGTCCAGACTCTCTTGAAGAAATATTTAGACGTGTTTCCAGATGAGCTTGTAAGCCTACCACCAGTCAGAGACGTGGATCATGCCATTGACACAGGAGATAGCCCTCCAGTGAGCAAGACACCTTACAGAATGAGTCCATTAGAATTGGAGGAAATGAAGAGACAAATTGATCAGCTATTGGAGCAAGGCTATATCAGGCCCAGCAAGTCACCCTTGGGAGCTCCAGTGCTTTTTGTGAAAAAGAAGGATGGAACACTTAGGATGTGCATTGACTACAGAGCCCTGAACTCAGTTACCGTCAAGAATAAGTACCCCATACCTTGGATTGATGAGCTTTTAGACCAACTTAATGGAGCCACTATTTTCAGCAAGATTGACCTCATGTCAGGATACAACCAGATTAGGGTGAAGCCAGAAGACATCCCCAAGACAGCATTCAGGACCAGATATGGACATTACAAGTACTTAGTCATGAGTTTTGGCCTCACCAATGCCCCTGCAACATTCATGATGCTGATGCAGACTGTCTTTCAGGAGTACTTAGACAAGTTTGTGATAATCTACCTGGATGACATATTGATATACAGCAAGACAGAAGAGGATCACGTAGTGCACATTGAAATGGTCTTGAAGAAACAAAGAGAGAACAAGCTATATGGCAAGCTAGCCAAGTGTGAATTCTTCAAGGAGCACGTCGAATACCTGGGACACATAGTGACTAGCACAGGAGTAACCTTAGACCCAAAGAAGGTGGAAGTAATCAAGAATTTGAAGCAGCCCCATAGCATATCAGAACTCAGATCATTCCTTGGAATGGTTTCCTATTATTGGAGATTTGTCAAGTCCTTTGCAAGTATTGCAGCCCCTTTAACTGATATCCTCAAGAAAGACAATACCTACAAGTGGGACATAGCCTGTGAGACTGCATTTCAGACGCTCAAGAATGAACTTGCTAAGCTGCCAAGCCTAAGAATACCAGACTTCAGGAAAGAGTTCACTCTGTGCACAGATGCTTCAGATTATGCAATTGGTGGAGTGCTGAGCCAAGAACACAAGGGAAAGGACTACCCTGTTGCCTTTGAATCCAACAAACTGAACTCAGCAGAACAAAACTATCCAGTCCATGAGAAGGAGATGCTTGCTATAATACACTGTTTGAAGACATGGAGATGCTATATTGAAGGAGTCAAATGCACTGTGAAGACTGATCATGCCTCCCTCAAGTATATACTTACTCAGAAGGTACTCTCTAGAAGAATGACAAGATGGAGTGAATAAATTCAGCAATTTGACCTGGAGATTGTCTACTGCCCAGGAAAAAACAACACGGTTGCTGATGCCTTATCAAGATTAGATCAAGTTGCACAACTCAACTTGGTGCATGAATCAGATTGGCCTAGCCTATTACCAAAGTACTTGGAGGACCAAGCCATTCCTAATGAGGTGGATGAAGATATCAAGAAGATAATCCGTGATGAAGCCAGCAAATTTGTTGTACAGGATGAAACACTCTACCAAATTGTTGATGGAAGCCCTATTGCCTATTGTCCTTATGTTGCTCGCCTGGATTTAATACATAAGCTACACAATGGATATGGACATCTTGGGATTGAAGGAACCTATAGCCTTGTGAAAGCCAGAGCATGGTGGCCCAGAATGAAACAAGTTATTGAGAAGCTAGTGAAAATATGCCCAAACTGCCAAATCAATCAAGGCCAGCCACAAAGAATTGCCAAACTCTTCCCTTTGGAGCCTGTAAGACCATTTGAGAGATGGGGAATTTACTTTATTGGAAGACTGCCAACTACCAGGAAATGTAAACGTTGGATCCTAGTAGCTATTGACCATGCCACTAAATGGCCAGTTGCTAAAGCTGTACCAATAGCCAGTGAACAAGAAGTTGCAAGTTTCATTTACCATGAGATCCTGATGAAGTTTGGATGCCCGGTGGAGATCTTATCCGATAGAGGTGCAAACTTTATAGCAAAGACATTAGAGGCTTACCTGGAAATGCAGCAGATCAGACACTTGAAAACCTGGCATATCACCCCAGGACTAATAGAGTCACTGAGCGGTTTAATGGATTATTTGGAAAAATGCTGACCAAGTATGCAAATGGAGTTGTCAGTAGATGGGATGAGTATATAGACCAAGCACTCTTTGCATGCAGAGTCAGAGTACACAACACCACCCAGCAATCACCATTTTACTTAGTTTATGGATGTGAACCAAGAATTCCAGGAGATCTCACACAACCAAAGCTTACAGACACCTTAGAAGATGAACTCAGTCAGCCAAGTAGACACCAGCAACTGGAACAAAGATGTCAAGAGGCACAGACCAAAGTATCTCAAAGTGCAGAAAAGATGAAGCAGAGATTTGATAAGACTATAGCACCAGAAGCATTGACAGTTGGGAACCTTGTATTGCTAAGAAACAACACTCGGAAGAAGTTTGAGCCACAATGGACAGGACAATTCAAGATCATCAGAGAATGTCCATTTGCAACTTACCAACTGGTGGCCAAACAAGGCAATATCTGGGAAGACTTAGTGCATAGGGACAGACTCAAGCTTGCAAAACTTGCTGACAATACTGAACCATCAAGATATTGGTATCACAAGATAAGAGATTCAGGAGAACCCTCTCAACTTTAGTAGGGGAGATTGTTATGATCTGCCGCTTGAATGTTTAAGTTAGATCAGTTTTTAGTCAAATCAACTAGTATATGTTTTAGGTTATCAGTATATCAGTATTATCTATGAAATCAGTAGCATTAGTCAGCAAATGAATCAGCAGATCCTTATCAGACAGAAATAGATGTATTAAGTAGGATCTTATTGGGTGATGATGATGCAATCAAATGAGTCATCAGCCACAACCTACATTAGGAAATACAATTAGTCAGCAATTGATCTGGCAAAATGTATATAAGGAGCTGCAGGAACCTCAATAAAAATCAGTTCAAGTTTTAGTGAATACAATACTAGCTAAACTCCCTATTCCTCTACAACTCTTATACCAAGACTTGTAACAGTACATTACAAGAAGCACTCCAACAAAGCTTCAGTGAAAGACCAGGCAGTGATAAAGGAAAAGGTAAAGGGAAAAATGTCTGCCCAAGCCTGAGACAGGGAGGCATGCATAAAAAACTGCAGCTTTTGCCAATTAATGCTGCAAGCCTGGAACAGACTGAATCCCATCATAGCCAAAAAGATTACCAACAAGAAAACAGCTGTTTTCACAATAGTTGGAAGCACAAGCAGCTGAGCTACACTCCTGCAAGGTAGACGGGTTTGCAGAAAAAGGCAAATTGTCTACCTCAGCATCCATATCCTCCATTGCTAACAGAGAGGAGTTCCACTGACAAACAAGGGTACAATATCAAGAACTTGAAGGACTATCTCAAAGTCTTCAGTGGAATTTTGTAACAATGGTAGGCACACCAAAAGGTTGCAGCACTTCTCCAAGAGCAGTGCTCAAGTGTATGCACCTTAATACTGCAAGGATTTATTGAAAAGACTGCCAGATGAGGTGCTAGACCTTGCAGAGATGGCTGAAGACTGGAACATTTGCAAACCAGTGGATGAACAATGGCATATGGAGACTGTCCTGATTCCAGCATTTTTAACAGCTACATGGCATTCACATCCAACAATGCTGCCATGGCAAGATGCCCAATTTGTCAGTAATCTCCCACAAATGGGAGAAAACATTGTTTGCACATTGGATATTTTGCAGTAATACCCCATATAAAGAAGCCCATGCAGTTTGGCAAATATTTTGAAGCTATTAATAACTGCACTCAGCATCAATCCAGCACATACATATCAGATAAATTTGAAGGCAAATGTCACAAACAGCAAGAAGCAAGGGTTACTTTGAAGGTGTATAAGAACATGCCATACCCTTGGCACTTGATGGATTCTCATTAAACAAGTACTGCAGCAGCAATTCCTGCTGGCCACTGATTCTCATCAACCTGAAACTGCCACCTATCTTGTGGAATTAGAGCCAAAATCTGAAGGTAGGTTCACTGTTATCTGGGCCAAAATCACTGTACAACCTAGATAGCTACCTGTATACATTGCTGGATGAATTTTTTATGCATTCTATCAGGATAACAGTATATGACCCTTATGTGAAAGATCATAAAATTATCTGCATTGAAGATACCCCAGTCATCAGTAAGATAGCTGGCTGTACCTTGCACAATGTATGTTGCAATTTCAGAAGTGATTTAGATAAAAGGAACTTATCAAGAAATGGTGATAACAGCTGATCTGTTGTTTATTAATAAAGAAGTTCTTTCCATCAAGCCTCTCCTTTACAGGGAAGATGTTTATGTTGTTCTGTTTACTGGTAGAAGTCATCTTTTGAATAGGCTAAGGCAATGGGGGCTCATAACCTGTTGCAATTTACGGAGTGATTTGGATATAAGGAACTTATCAAGAAATGGTGATAATAGTTGAACTGTTGTTTACAGGTGCTAATTTGATCCTGACTATAGGGGAATAATGATAAGTATATTATTAGTATATTAGTCCAACAGTGACCAAGACTAGTCCAGAACCGTTGAGTAAATATTTAGCTGCAGAATGATACCAAATAGTCCAAAATTTCAACACTCCCCCTCAACAAAATAATTTCCTAGTCTTAATTCCTCCCTAAGATTCTTAAATTGTGGCCTATCTAGTGGTTTTGTCATTATATCTGCCACCATTTTGTTAGTTGGGCAGTATACTATCTCTACAAGGTTATTTTCTACAGCTTCCCTCACAAAGTGATGCTGTATTGCAATGTGCTTAGTTCTGGCATGATTAGCAGGATTTCTAGCTGATGAAATGCAACTCTGATTATCCTTGTAAATACGTGTTGGTTCATCTGAATTAAAACCTAAGTCTTTGATTAATTTTTGTAGCCACATAGCCTCCTTAGTTGCTTGACATGCAGCTATATATTCTGCTTCAGTTGTAGATAGGGCCAGAGTTGGTTGTTTCTTGCAATTCCAAGTAATAGCTGTACCAGTATAAAGAAATACATAGCCTGTGGCAGAGCTTTTGCTATTCAGATCCCTACCCCAATCTGAATCACTATAACCATCAAATTTTTGCCTGTTAGCTGCTCCAGAGTATTCTGGTACCATATTTATAGTACTTTGTGGATATCTGAAAATCTGCTTAACTGCTGCAATTTAATCTGATCCATAATTCTGCATGAACTGACTGACTATTCCAGCTGCCACTGCAATATCTGGACATGTAGACACCATCAAGTACATTAGGCTACCAACCATTAATTGATAGGGAAAGTTTTGGTCCATACTTGATCCGTTTTCATCTATAACTGGCTAAGATTTGCTTAACTTCAGGTTATTGTCCATAGGGGTAGCTGCAGGTTAGCAATTTTCCATTTTCAAGCATCTAAGAATGTTGCTGATGTACTTAGACTGATTCAGCACAATTCTCTGAGTAGGTATGTCGAATTTGACTTCAATTCCAAGAAAATAGCTCAATTTCCAATGTCTTTCATCTCAAACTTGCTGAAGAGATCTGATTTTGTCTGTTTAAGTGCCTTTTGGTCACTTGCAGCTATAATTAGGTCGTCCATATAAAGAGCTAGGATGATCATACCCTTTTCAGTTGTTTCACATATATACTGTCATCTGCAGTGCTACAAGAGAACCCAATTTCCTCTAGATATGTGTCAATTTTGTTATACCATGTCCTAGGTGCCAGCTTAAGCCCATACAACAATTTTCCAAGTTTGCACACCTTATGGGGGTCTTTTGGATTGGTAAAACCTTCTGGTTGCTCCATATAAATGGTTTCTTGCAAATCCCCATTTAGAAAGGTTGTTTTGACGTCCATTTGGTGCAGATCTAGACTGTGTACAGCTGCCAGGGCTAGAACAGTTCTAATGGAGTTAAACTTGGCAACCGGAGCAAATGCTTTCTTTAAGTCTACTCCCTGGATCTGGGAACAGCCTCTAGCCACATATATAGCCCTGTACTTATCAAAGTATGTAGAATCACGTAGTGCTGTTGTTGGGCATCTGTTCTAGATGTATACCACAGTAGCAACAGATTTAGCCCAAAGCTTGTAGTCCATTCCCTTATCATGTAGCATAGTTCTGCCCATCTCTACTATTGTTCTAATTGCACATTCTGCTACTACATTTTGCTGTGGAGTATTGGGAACTGTGGTCTGTTGAAGTATACCAGTAGACAAGCAGTATTTTGCAAACTCCTTTGAGTAGTATTTTCCTGCATTGTTACTTTGTAGTACCTTCAATTTACACCCAGTTTGTGTTTCTGCCATGTTCTTGAAGTGCTTTGATATCTCTAAAGCCTCATCCATTGTTTTGAGGAAGTACACCTATATATTTCTTGTTTTGTCTTCAATAAACTTCATAGAGTATCTCTTGGCTCCAAAGGACAGTGTTCTCATGGGGCCACATATGTCTAAGTGTACAATAGCCAGTATTTTGGTGGTATTGATGCCTTGTGGGCTCTTGAAATGTTGCCTAGCTGGTTTGCCATATGAACATCCCTTACAAACATTCAATTTGATCAGAATTGAGCACTTTAGGCCCAAAACAAGCTGATTTTTCACCAATTGGCTCACTTTCTATTCCCATTTGTGTACTAGCCTCCTAAGCCATGTTTCCCAGTTAATTTCATCAGTTTCAGCAATGTTGACATATTCAGGTATAATAATCTTGCATTGTATCTTGTATATGTTGTGATCTCTGATTCCCAAAGCTAATTTTTGTCCATTTTCACTCAATATTGAGCAGCTCATCTTAGTAAAAGCAAATTTCAGTCCCTGAGCAGTTGCTTTACTGACTGAGCGTAGGTTCCTAGCTTTTCCAGGTACATAGAGCATATTAGTGAGTCTTGCTGTTGTTCCCCTGAGCTATTGCTCATATTTAGTTGCATAGACTTACTGGAGGTAGCGTCTAGAGCAGAGTTATCTCCCAGATGAACCTTTCTTACAGGCATAGTCTTTAAGTTGCTGAACCACTCCTTTATACCAAAAATATGCTGTGAGGCTCCAGAGCCAAAATACCATTCATTACTTTGACTACTTGCACTTGCTTGTACAGTTATAAATAGTTTTTCATCAGTAGTTTTATGGTTTGCCTGCTCTAGTTTCTGTTTTTTGTCCACCTGTTTCTTCTTGCTTTCTCTTGCCCAGTGTCCTGGTTTTATACAGTAATTGCAGCAACCAGGTTTTCTTTGGTTTTGTTGCTTTCCCTTCTTTTCTGAATGCCTTTCTGAATTGAATAAAGCATTATCCTGGATTTTCTCTGCTTGATCATTACATCTGAGTACTTCACGGAGAAGTCTTCCTTTGACATAGTCCAGAGTCTGACTGTCTTCTCTGCTTTCAAAAGAAATTATAAGTGGCACATACTCATCTGTCAGGCTGCAAAGCCTATAGAGTATCTTTTCTTCATCATTTACACCAGCATTAATACTGTAAAGTTCTTCTGCAAGTGTCTCCATTCTGGTAATGAGTTGTAGCATGTCATCATCTGGCTTCCTCCTCATGTTGAAGAACTTTTGCTTCAAGTAAAGCTTGCTTGATACTGACTTTGCTTTAAAGACCTTCTCTAGGGATTTCATGCTGCTTTGGCAGTATTTGATACACGGATTTGTCAAATGAAGGAATCTTGCACATTGATACATATGGCATTAAAGGCCTTTCTCTCCTTCTCTTGAAACTTCTCCACTTCTTGTGCTGCTCCTTTGGGCTCAACTTCTTTTCCTGTTACTATATTCAAAAGCTTCCTTTCCTCAAGGTGGATCTGCATTTTGACTCTCCAAAGTCTGTAGTTCTTTCCATCAAACCTCTCCTTTACAGGGAAGATGTTTATGTTGTTCTGTTTACTGGTAGAAGTCATCTTTAGAATAGGTTAAGGCAATGGGGGCCCATAACCTGTTGCAATTTATGGAGTGATTTGGATATAAGGAACTTATCAAGAAATGGTGATAATAGTTGAACTGTTGTTTATTAATAAAGAAACTCAGTATTTATACCTTTGTAGAAGTAATACAGCTGTAACACTTAGTAAGGAGGGCTTTGCAGCATTCACAAGCATTCTGCAACAGTTTCAGGGTTAGTACATAATAGTTAGTATTAGTGCTAATTTGATCCTGACTATAGTGGAATAATGATAAGATCATAGATCTGAAGAAAGTGGCAGAGACAGACTCAAGCTTGCAAGACTTGCTGATAATACTGAACCATCAAGATATTGGTATCACAAGAAAAGAGATTCAGGAGAACCCTCTCAACTTTAGTAGGGGAGAATGTTATGATCTGCCGCTTGAATGTTTAAGTTAGATCAGTTTTTAGTCAAATCAACTAGTATATGTTTTAGGTTATCAGTATATCAGTATTATCTATGAAATCAGTAGCATTAGTCAGCAAATGAATCAGCAGATCCTTATCAGACAGAAATAGATATATTAAGTAGGATCTCATTGGGAGATGATGATGCAATCAAACAAGTCATCAGCCACAGCCTACAGTAGGAAATACAATCAGTCAGCAATTGATCTGGCACAATGTATATAAAGAGCTGCTGGAACCTCAATATAGATCAGTTCAAGTTTTAGTGAATACAATACTAGCCAAGCTCCCTATTCTTCTACAACTCTTATGCCAAGACTTGTAACATTGGTAGCAGCAATAACCAAAAATCTCTCGCTTGAAGAAAGAAGAGGCCTCCTCCAAGATGTCAGAAAATCAAGAATGGAAAATGCTATGCAACAAATCCTGGCCTAACAACAACAGTTATCAGTTCAAGTTTTACTGAATACAATACAACTCTCAAACCAATACTTGTAACACCTCAACACTAGTAACATCCCCTTGCTGCAGAGAGATTGTACCAAAGTGAGCATGCAATAAAAGCAAATTTGGGAAGCTATAAGCCATTGTCCAGAATGTGTAATTAGTTTTGTTACAAGTCTTGGTATAAGAGTTGTAGAGGAATAGGGAGTTTAGCTAGTATTGTATTCACTAAAACTTGAACTGATTTTTATTGAGGTTCCAGCAGCTCCTTATATACATTTTGCCAGATCAATTGCTGACTAATTGTATTTCCTAATGTAGGTTGTGGCTGATGACTCATTTGATTGCATCATCATCACCCAATAAGATCCTACTTAATATATCTATTTCTGTCTGATAAGGATCTGCTGATTCATTTGCTGACTAATGCTACTGATTTCATAGATAATACTGATGTACTGATAACCTAAACATATACTAACTGATTTGACTAAAAACTGATCTAACTTAAACATTCAAGCGGCAGATCATAACATTCTCCCCTACTAAAGTTGAGAGGGTTCTCCTGAATCTCTTTTCTTGTGATACCAATATCTTGATGGTTCAGTATTACCAGCAAGTCTTGCAAGCTTGAGTCTGTCCCTATGCACTAAGTCTTCCCGGATGTTACCTTGCTTGTCCACCAGTTGGTAAGTTGCAAATGGACATTCTCTGATGATCTTGAATGGTCCTGTCCATTGTGGCTCAAACTTCTTCCGAGTGTTGTTTCTTAGCAATACAAAGTTCCCAACTGTCAATGCTTCTGGTGCTATAGTCTTATCAAATCTCTGCTTCATCTTTTCTGCACTTTGAGATACTTTGGTCTGTGCCTCTTGACGTCTTTGTTCCAATTGCTGGTGTCTACTTGGCTGACTAAGTTCATCTTCTAAGGCATCTGTAAGCTTGGGTTGTGTGAGATCTCCTGGAATCCTAGGTTCACATCCATAAACTAAGTAAAATGGTGATTGCTGGGTGGTGTTGTGTACTCTGACTCTGCATGCTAAGAGTGCTTGGTCTATATACTCATCCCATCTACTGACAACTCCATTTGCATACTTAGTCAGCATTTTTCCAAATAATCCATTAAACCGCTCAGTGACTCCATTAGTTCTGGGGTGATATGCCGAGGTTTTCAAGTGTCTGATCTGCTGCATTTCCAGGTAAGCCTCTAATGTCTTTGCCATAAAGTTTGCACCTCTATCGGATAAGATCTCCACAGGGCATCCAAACTTCATCAGGATCTCATGGTAAATGAAACTTGCAACTTCTTGTTCACTGGCTATTGGTACGGCTTTAGCAACTGGCCATTTAGTGGCATGGTCAATAGCTACTAGGATCCAACGGTTACATTTCCTGGTAGTTGGCAGTCTTCCAATAAAGTCAATTCCCCATCTCTCAAATGGTCTGACAGGCTCCAAAGGGAAGAGTTCGGCAATTCTTTGTGGCTGGCCCTGATTGATTTGGCAGTTTGGGCATGTTTTCACTAGCTTCTCAATATCTTGTTTCATTCTGGGCCACCATGCTCTGGCTTTCACAAGGCTATAGGTTCCTTCAATCCCAAGATGTCCATATCCATTGTGTAGCTTATGTATTAAATCCAGGCGAGCAACATAAGGACAATAGGCAATAGGGCTTCCATCAACAATTCGGTAGAGTGTTTCATCCTGTACAACAAATTTGCTGGCTTCATCCCGGATTATCTTCTTGATATCTTCATCCACCTCATTAGGAATGGCTTGGTCCTCCAAGTACTTTGGTAATAGGCTAGGCCAATCTGATTCATGCACCAAGTTGAGTTGTGCAACTTGATCTAATCTTGATAAGGCATCAGCAACCGTGTTGTTTTTTCCAGGACAGTAGACAATCTCCAGGTCAAATTGCTGAATGTATTCACTCCATCTTGTCATTCTTCTAGAGAGTACCTTCTGAGTAAATATATACTTGAGGGAGGCATGATCAGTCTTCACAGTGCATTTGACTCCTTCAATATAGCATCTCCATGTCTTCAAACAGTGTATTATAGCAAGCATCTCCTTCTCATGAACTGGATAGTTTTGTTCTGCTGAGTTCAGTTTCTTGGATTCAAAGGCAACAGGGTAGTCCTTTCCCTCGTGTTCTTGGCTCAGCACTTCACCAATTGCATAATCTGAAGCATCTGTGCACAGAGTGAACTCTTTTCTGAAGTCTGGTATTCTTAAGCTTGGCAGCTTAGCAAGTTCATTCTTTAGTGTCTGGAAGGCAGTCTCACAAGCTATGTCCCACTTGTAGGTATTGTCTTTCTTGAGGATATCAGTTAAAGGGGCTGCAATACTTGCAAATGACTTGACAAATCTCCGATAATAGGAAACCATTCCAAGGAAGGATCTGAGTTCTGATATGCTATGGGGCTGCTTCAAATTCTTGATTACTTCCACCTTCTTGGGGTCTAAGGTTACTCCTGTGCTAGTCACTATGTGTCCCAGATATTCTACGTGTTCCTTGAAGAATTCACACTTGGCTAGCTTGCCGTATAGCTTGTTCTCTCTTAGTTTCTTCAAGACCTTTTCAATGTGCACCATGTGATCCTTTTCTGTCTTGCTGTATATCAATATGTCATCCAGGTAGATTATCACAAACTTGTCTAAGTACTCCTGAAAGACAGTCTGCATCAGCGTCATGAATGTTGCAGGGGCATTAGTGAGGCCAAAACTCATGACTAAGTACTCGTAATGTCCATATCTGGTCCTGAATGCTGTCTTAGGGATATCTTCTGGTTTCACCCTAATCTGGTTGTATCCTGACATGAGGTCGATCTTGCTGAAAATAGTGGCTCCATTAAGTTGGTCCAAAAGCTCATCAATCCGAGGTATGGGGTACTTATTCTTGACGGTAACTGAGTTCAGGGCTCTGTAGTCAATGCACATCCTAAGTGTTCCATCCTTCTTTTTCACAAAAAGCACTGGTGCTCCCCAAGGTGACTTGCTGGGCCTGATGTATCCTTGCTCCAATAGCTGATCAATTTGTTTCTTCATTTCCTCCAATTCCAATGGACTCATTCTGTAAGGTGTCTTGCTCACTGGAGGGCTATCTCCTGTGTCAATGGCATGATCCACATCTCTGACTGGTGGTAGGCTTACAAGCTCATCTGGAAACACGTCTGAATATTTCTTCAAGAGAGTCTGGACCTGCTGGGGTGCTGGGATAGAGGAATCCTCCTGTAATACCGCCATGAGGAACATCTGGGTACCTTTTCTAAGTGCTCTACAGAACTGGGTCTTGCTAAGTTCACTTGTCTCACACACACTGGAATTGACCAAGTTGAAATCCAGCCTGGCAGGTAATAGCTCATAGGTCTTGTTGTCTTTTTGGATCTGAGTAGCATGGGTTCTCCAGTTGATTGATGGATTACGACAAAATAGCCAGGTTTTCCCAAGTACAAGGTCAAACTTGCAGTTCCCAAATATATAAGCCTGTAGGTCTTCTTCATAGTCATTGATCTTCATTCTTACTGGCTGGGTAATACGGTTGATTATGTGGGAGTTCCCATCAGCTGTGGAGACTGAAGTTGATTTGGTAGGTTCGGAGTTGATTCCAGCTTTCAAAGCAAATTGCTCTGACATGTACTCATGCGATGCTCCTGAGTCAATCATGATCTTGGCAGGTACTCCATTGATTGCTCCATTCAGGTACAATAACTTCCCTGAGTTTGAAGTCATTTGGGACAAGTACTCTTCTGTCATATGGAAGGTGAGTTCCGAGTCTTCTTCAAGCTCATCTTCCTCATTATTGTGTTCATGGGACTCAATATGGTTGAAGGTTCTTGTTGGCTGGTGTCCATTTCTTCTCTGAGGGCAGTACTTTGCAATATGTCCCTGCTGGTGGCAATTGAAGCAAAGTCCTCTCTTCTTGCATTCTTCTGAGGAGGGATTCTTCTGCATAGCGTCTATTTCCATTGGTACTGCTTCTGATTGTCTTCTTTCATAATGATTATAGCCTTTCTGACTAGTCACTGTAGGCTTCCCAACTCCAAACATAGCTGAGTCATAGTCAATGGCAATCTTGATGGCTTCTTCAATAGTCTGAGGTCTTCGGTAATTGACTTCCTTGCGAGTTCTTTCTTTCAACCCATCAATAAAGTATTCAACTTGATCCAAGGGGTCCATTCTTTCAATTTGTCCAAGTAGACATCTGTACTCATAGATGTATTCTTGCACCATTCCTTTCTGTCTGAGTGTCTTTAACTTCCTTCTTAGTAGTGTCTGCTGGTGTGGAGGTTCAAAAGCATCCTGAATTTCCGACACAAACTCATCCCAGGTAGAGATTGTAGAGCATCCCATCATAGTAGCTGACCTGATCTTGTTGTGGTACCACTGTAAAGCTGCATCTGCCAGGTAAGAAGCTGCATAATGCAACTTGCTCTCTGGAGCAATTCCTTTAGCTTTAAAAGCTTCTTCAATCTGAAAGAGCCAAGTTCCCAGGTTTTCATTGACTCTGCCATGGTACCGGTTGACCTTCACACTAAAGTTGCTCTTGACAGGGCTTTGCTGGCTCTGAGCCATGGTAGTCATTCCTTGTTGCTGTTGGCTGAGGATCTGGAGTAGCTGTTGCTGTTGGGCCAGGATTTGCTGCATGGCATTCTTCCATTCTTGATTGTCCGACATCTTGAGGGTGGTTTCTTCTTTCTTCAGGAGGGAGGTTTCTGGTTATCGCTGCTACCAATGTTACAAGTCTTGGTATAAGAGTTGTAGAGGAATAGGGAGTTTAGCTAGTATTGTATTCACTAAAACTTGAACTGATTTTTATTGAGGTTCCAGCAGCTCCTTATATACATTTTGCCAGATCAATTGCTGACTAATTGTATTTCCTAATGTAGGTTGTGGCTGATGACTCATTTGATTGCATCATCATCACCCAATAAGATCCTACTTAATATATCTATTTCTGTCTGATAAGGATCTGCTGATTCATTTGCTGACTAATGCTACTGATTTCATAGATAATACTGATGTACTGATAACCTAAACATATACTAACTGATTTGACTAAAAACTGATCTAACTTAAACATTCAAGCGGCAGATCATAACAGTTTGAAACCAGAGCTGTATAGTTACTGTTATAATCCTGTCAAAAGGCCATCACAAATTCAAAGTACTGTGACAAAGAGGTATTGATCCCTTTAGAACACCATGCAGAGACCGTCAAAAAATCATTGCACCCCAGATTTCATAAAAAACCTGGTCAAAATTTTTCATTACAATGATACAAAGGCTTTTGATAGGTTTTCTGCCAATTTTCTCACTCTCTGATCCCATAAACTATATCACCTCCTATGTTTGTGAGCATTGATTGGCTACCAACAGAAGATATAGCTCTCACTAATATCCCCACTCTTAGGCTCAAAGTATACTGTAGGCAGTGTTTCTCACTTGAAGAGCGGTTTTCTGACCTTCTGTTGACTGTTGGGCATATTTACTTTTATAGTAACTTTTCCTTATTTGAAAGTGACTTTCTGTTCTGAGGGAATATTTTTTATAATATGGAGATTCTGAGCTCCCCTTTAACCTAGATGGGTGTGACATTGAAGTCTCTTAGGGGGTTTTTAGACTAAAGGGTGTTGTTAGAGTAAAGGGGATTCTTTAAGGGGACTTTCCCTGCAGAAAAGTAACGGTTATCTTGTAGAACATAGATTGGATCCTTGTGAGCTTGGCAGTCTCTTTATTAATGCAGTACCAATCAAAGTCCAATTGCCCAACAGTGCAAGCAATGCTGGGGAAGTGTTATAATCTTTAAACTTGTAATTGTAGTGTGGAGAGTCTGAAAAGAGAGGCTCTTTGTTATTTTTCAGCCATGGAACTCATACATATGAAAACTCTGATGGATAAAGCTTTTGGTTGATTGTGCAAGCAATGTATGCAATACAAAGCTAAAAATTTGCAGTGGCACAGATTGGACATAGGCACAGCACCTGTGGGAATATCATGTGACGTGATTGGCTGGTTCAAAAGTTATATGCAATTGAAGTAACCATGGTAACCCCTGCAATAGAGGCCTAGTATATATGGTAATTGGACTTCTTTGATCATTACTCCTTAAGTTCTCCTTCTGATACCCTGTGATTTGAAACATGTAGTGGCTACAACATGTTCTGCATGACATAATATTCTTGGGTGTATTGCTTGTCAGGGTCTTGAGCTTTTGTCCTTCAAAGCAGGAATTTCTTGATCTTTCATATGTGTGTTACAATAGCAAAGCACAATCAAATAAGGAGTGCAATATTGGTTTTGAGATATAATCAAATACCTTCCATTACCACATTTCTTACTCCTAACTTCCTGACTCAACCATTTATCTTACTTCTTGTGCATACAAATTGATTTATTTCCATTGAAACATCAGTTGTACCTCAAATGCCAATTGTATTGATCTATACAAGTCCCTATAACCTACACCAACATTAGTCCCAACCCCACATTCAGCAAGTAACTCTATTAGAGTCCACTGCTCAATAAGTATTTCTGCAGTAATGCCCTGTATTCCTGACTTTGGCAGGAACCATACAGCTTTACGTCACTGTTCATTCACTGGTTCCCATATATCCTGGTCTTCAGCTGGCACTGCAAGGCTTAGCACCTCATATCCCAGTCTTTGCAATAAATCCTTGCAGTATTCTGGTTGTTTTCTTGAGTGCTGCGCTTGAAGAAGTGCTGCAACCTCTTGGTGTGCCTCTTAATGCTCCAAAATCTCACTGAAGGCATTGTTGTAATCTTTTGAGCTCTTGATAATGTTACTTTGTCAGTCAGTGGGATCTCTACTCTGTGAACAATGCAGGATGTGGAGGCTGTGGTAGATGGATTGCATTTTTCTGCAAACTCATCTACATCACTGGAATGTAGCTCAACTGGCTGGGCATTAAACTCTTTTGAGAACAGCTGTATTATTGTTGATAATTCTTATTGGCTTTGAATGGATTCAGTTAGTTCCTGGCTATTGGCATCAATTGGCAAGAGCTGCAGCCTTCTGCTCAAACTCCACTCTCTCCAGCTTTGGTAGACTTTTTCCCTTTTCCTTTTCCCTCATTGCTTCCAGGTCTTTCACTCCTACTTTGTCTTAATGCTCTTTATGTAGAACCTCATTTTCTTCTTGATAAATGCAGCTCTGATGTATTTGTTTTGGCCTGCTTGTCCCTTGCTGGCACTCTGCAGTCAACCAGATGCTTTTTTCTGCTTGTTTCAAACTTGCAGCCAAAGCTGTGACAGGCCCCTGGGATAGCCTCCTGCTTTTATCAATGCCCAGTCCTTCTCTGCTACTTTGAATGAGTGCTTCTTGAGTAGAACCACACTCTTTCTTTAGTAAAGTTGTGATGGGGAATATGTGTCTGCCTGCATTTCCCTTATTGGCACTCTTCCTTCTACCTGATGTCTCTTCAACACTTGTTTGGAGCTCTTGGCCTTGATTGTAATGGGCTCTTGAGCAAGCCGCTGGTCTTTAGTAATTGCACCCTTGCACTTCTGCCTTTAATAGTGTCTGCTAGTTCTGTATAATGCTACCATACCAATTTACCAAATGGTATCTCCTTACACTACCTCCCCAGGTGCAATTTATATATTCCACTATAGAATCACCCCTCTTTATTTGCATACCCACTACTACCTTGGGAATTCCATATTTAGTTAGAATCAAAATACTATTGCCTCCTGCTAAATAACCTCTACAAATGCACACATCTACCACAACTGACATACTTCTATCACCTCAACTTTACGGCTTTGTAGTGTGATACTTGCATAGTCACCATATACCTTGTATTGCTGGTAACATATACATCTTGGAAACAGATGCTTGCTTGCTGCCAGTTCTACCATAAATACCTCCTGAATATCCACAAAGAGCTTTTTGGTATTTAGTTAGTATATTCCTTCTCCACGCTGAATTCTTGTCTTCTTTTTAGGTGTACTCTGGCTCTTGTTTGTGTGAATTCTGTATTGAATGGTGTAGATGTTGGCTTGTGACCAAGAGAAACCTGACATACTCTAGTAGGGCATTCCTAATAGAAATTAGTTGCTTGTTGCACCCAACCCAACTTTACACTAATTAACTGAATACTCATGCATTGGGGCTGCTTAGCTTCTTAATTCCATAGGAATAGGTGTCTCCATGTGCACATCTGTACTCAGTATTTTCCAACTCTTCCTGGCTGTCCTTCATGTAACCACTCATCACAGCCATTGTGGACTTGAAGGTAATATTCTTGATGAGATTGGGATATGTTAGTACCTCCAACTTGACTTGTCTTCCTATCTCTCCACACATCTGCTCCATAGGAAACTCCCAAAAGGCACAACAAGGTCCAATATTCTGAACACACCAAGCAAGATGAAGTAGCAAATGGATACAATAGCAGCAGAGATCTAGACGTTCTGCTTTATGCTTGTAGTATAGTTGCTCAAGTCCCATCAAAAACTCTGTGCAAAAAAGCTTTTGATGCATTAAGTTGTCATTGGTGATCCGCTTCTAGATATAAATTCCTACAATGTCTACATATAACTCCCAATGTTTCAATGTACTCTTGGTAAGAGTTACTTCAGAAAGCCACTTAAATAAGTATGTATCCAGTTCATCCAGTCTCTGCATTTGTATTGTTGCACATACATATGACTATTGATTGGAGCCCATGAAAAGTACTCAGGGTAGCAGATAAGCTCTAATATCTTGCTAATTCTTTCAAATTTCTCTGGCATCTTGAGTGGCTCATTTAGCTTGAAATGCCCCATGTACAACTTGGTCATCAGTATAGAGACCTTAATGAAACATAAATGCATTGCTCCAAGTGTAGAAGTTTTGGCTCCAGCAGATACCCTCCATCTTAAGTATCTCAGGTGTTCAATTGGACCCATTTTCCAGACAATGGCTTATAGCTTGCCAACTTTGCTGCAATTGCATTGTGATTTCTGTACAATTTTTCTGCATAAAGATGTTTTTGTAGTGTTGATGTTTGGGTAATAATAATGTGTATTATTTATGGAGAAAATCCCCTGGATCACGCACATTCAACAGCAATACCATTAGTATTAGTCAGCAAATGAATCAGCAGATCATTTTCAGACAGGAATGGATATATTAAGTAGTATCTTATTAGGTGATAATGATGCAATCAAATGGATCATCAGCCACAGCCTACATTAGGAAATACAAATAGTCTGCAACTGATCTGGCAAATTGTTTATAAGGAGCTGCTGGAACCTCAATAAAAAGCAGTTCAAGTTATAGTCAATACAAAACAAGCTAAACACCCTATTCCTCTATAACTCTTCTACAAAGACTTGTAACATTGGTAGCAGCAATAATCAGAAACCTCACTTTTGAAAATAGAAGAAGGGTCCCTCAAGATTTCAGAAATTCATGAATGCAGGAATGCTATGTAGCAAATCCTGGCCCAGTTGCAACAAGAAATGACTACCATGGTGCAAAGCCAGCAAAACCCTGTCAAGAGCAACTTGCATGTGAAGGTCAACCACTACCATTGTAGAGTCAATGAAAACCTGGGAACTTGGCTTTTCCAGATTGAAGATGCTTTCAAGGCAAAAGGAATTGCTCCAGTAACCAAGTTACATTAGGCAGCCTCTTACCATAGAGATGCAGCTTTACAGTGGTACCACAACAAGATTAAGTCAGCTACCATGATAGGATGCTCCATAATATCTAACTGGGATGAGTTTGTTTTGGAAATTCAGGATGCTTTCCAACCCCCCTTGCCAGCAGACACTACCAAGAGGGAAGTGGAAAACACTGAGACAGAACGGAATGGTTGAAGAATATATCTATGGATTTAGATGTCTACTTGGACAAATTCCAAGGATGGACCCTCTAGATCATGTTGCATACCTTATTGCTGGGTTGAAGGAAAAAACTTGCAAGGAAGTGAGTTATCAAAGACCTCAGACTACTGAAGAACCTAGCAATATTGCCATTGACTATGACTTAGCTATGCTTGGAGTTGGAAGCCTACAATGACTATTCCAAGAGGCTTTAATTACTATGTAAGAAGACAATCAGAAGCAGTGCCAAAGGAAATAGATGCTATGCAGAAAAATCCTACCTCAGAAGAATGTATGAAGAAAGAAATTTACTGTAATTGTCACCAGCAGGAACATATTGCAGAGCACTGCCCTCAGAGTAGAAATGGACACCAGCCATCAAGAACCTTCAATCATATTGAAGCCCTTGAGCATAGTAACATAGACAATGAACTTGAAGAAAACTCAGAACTCACCTTCTATATCACAGAAAAATACCTATCCCAGATGAACTCAAACTCAGGAAAGCTATTATACTTGAATGGAGTAATCAATGCAGTACCTGTCAAAATCATGATTGACTCAGGAACATTGCATGAGCACATGTCAGAGCAATTTGTTTTGAAAACTGGAATCAACTCAGGACTCATCAGATCAACTTCAGTCTTACAGCTCATGGGAACTCTCACATAATTGACCGAATTACTCAGCCTGTAAAAATGAGGATCAATGACTATGAAGAAGACCTACAAGCATTTATATTTGGAAACCTCAAGTTTGACCTTGTACTTGGAGAAGCCCAGCTATTTTGTCCATCAACTAACTGGAGAACCCATGCTACTCAGATACTGAAAGACAATAAGACCTATGAGCTATTATCTGCCAGACTGAATTTCAACTTGGTCAATTCCAGTGTGTGTGAAACAAATAAACTTACCAAGACACAGTTCTGTAGAGCACTGAGAAAAGGCATCCAGATGTACCTTATGGTAGTATTACAGGAGGACTCCTCTACATCAGCACCCTATAAGATCCAGACTATTTTGAAGGAATATTTAGACATATTTCCAGATGAACTTGTAAGCCTACCACCAGTCAGAAATGTAGATCATGCCATTAAGATAGGGGATAGCCCCCCAGCATGTAAGACACCTTACAGAATGAGTCCATCAAAGTTGGAAGAAATGAAGAGACAAATACATCAATTATTTGAACAAGGGTATATCTGACCCAGCAAGTCACCTTGGGTGGCACCAGGGCTTTGTGTTAAAGAAAACAATAGAACACTTAGGATGTGTATTGACTACCAAGCCCTCTACTCATTTACTGTGTTTTCTAATGGATTTTTTGGAAAAGTGCTGACCAAGTATGCAAATGGAGCTGTCAGTAAATGAGATGAGTATAAAGACCATGTACCTTTTGCATGCAGAGTTAGAGCACACAACACCACCCAACAATGCACATTTTCCATAGTGTATGGATATGAACCAAGGATTCCAGGAGATCTTACACAACTAAAGCTTACAGACACCTTAAATGATGCGCATAGTCAGCCAAGTAGACACTAGCAGCTTGAACAAAGACATAAAGAGGCACAGGCCAAACTATCTCAAAGTCCAGAAAAGATGAGGCAGAGATTTGATAAGACTATATCACTAGAAGCTTTAACAGTTGAGAACTTTTTACTGCTGAGGAAGAACACCAGGAAGAAGCTTGAGCCACAATGAACAGGACCTTTTGAGGTCATCAGAGAATGTCCATTTGCAACATACCAATTGGTGGATAGAAAGGGAATATCTAGGGAGATTTAGCTCATAGAGACAGACTCAAGCTTGCACAACTTGCCAATAATACTGAACCATCAAGATATTTGCATCACAAGAAAAGAGATTCAGGCAAACCCTTGCAACTTTAGTATGGGAGAATGCTATGGTCTACTGCTTGAATGTGGATGTTACATCAATTTATATTTAAATCAATTAGTCATATGTTTAGTCAATTGGTATATCAGTCTTATCTATCAAGTCAGCAGCACTAGTTGGCAAATGTATCATCAGATCCTTATCAGACAGGAATAGATATATTAAGTAGGATCCTATTAGGTGATGATGATGCAATCAAATGAGTTAGCAGCCACAACCTACATTAGGAAACACAATTAGTCAGCAACTGATCTGGCAAAGTGTATAAAAGGAGCTGCTGGAACCTCAATGAACATCAGTTCTAGCTTTAATTAATAAAATACTAGCTAAGCTCCCTATTCCTCTATAACTCTTATATCAAGACTTGTGACACATGGAGCAGGTCTGTGTATTCTACTTTGCCTTGAGTTCCCAATGGTCCCATGGTATGCCAGCCTTAAGGTGATGTCATGCTAGACTTCTAACAACCTCTTGAATATTAGCCCCCACTTCATCATTGCACTCAACAGCTTCACAAACCTTCAATGATTTTTCATCTTTAGACTTGGGTATAAACACCATAGTCTCTCCCTCACATGCTGCAATAGGTTTTACAGTGGGCTTTATCTTTGGGTACTGTTATTGTGTATCAAAAACTGTACAGTATGTCTATGCCGTAACATTAGGAAATAGCTCAGGTCCCAGCTGCAACAGTTGGCCATCTGACTTCCTACTTTGTGGCAAAGATACTGTCTTTTCTGCAAGGGATATAGATTGCACTACATCTACTATCTGCTCATAATATATCTGGACTATTTCCTGAGCTCACTAGGCCACAGCATCTATTCCATCAGCTACCGTACCTAATTGCCTCATTTATGCTTTGGTATGAGCTGTCAATATACTTACTAATGTGTGTGGTGGTAATATTATGATAGTCACCAGCTGGTCTTTGACCAAGGGTACTGCATTGGCTCAATTCTCATTGCCTGAGCCTTATAGTGAGCTTGAGGCAATGCAGAGATTCTGATTTGCCTAGTGACTGAGAGCCTGAGGAGTTTTATCATTACCTTCTGTGAGTATACTTTCAGTATTGCCTTTTTTAAATGAATGCCTGCTTGTTACACTGAGTGTCACAACAAGCTGCTGTACTGCCATCCTTTTGCCACTTTTAACAGTGGGGCTTGGTTGGAAACCAGATAATATGGTTTTACTTATTTGTGGCATTTATATGGAAGTGAGAAACACCCAAGGGAAAATAGTGGTACATATATTTGTGTATTTGGTGCCACAACTTAACTTATGGTATTTACAATAGCTGGGCATTATTGAATCTTACATTCATGTATGTAAATGTCTCAAATACAAGATTGTCTTAAACTTGCAAGAATTTGACAAAGAAGTGACATAATAGTGTTGTATTGTCAAGGATCAAGCTGTTTGCCACTCAGACAAGACTGCTTTGATTTATAGTTGTAAGAGAAGAGAAAAAAGACCATGGGGCTATTGTGACAAGCCTCTCATTCATGCATCATGCAGGCAGGATAAGAAGTATTTCAAGAAGCACAGCCAGTGTTTTGCCACACAACTTATATTTGTACATTTATCAGTCCCTGATGTACTAACAATATCTTGCTGGCCACTGGATACCACTATGATGGCACTTTATGGTACTTGTTACCTTGAGCAAACTGAGTCAGGTGAGTTTTTGATGCCTTTAGGCTGACATCAGCCTTCTGTAAGTGGCATCAACAGCAATTGTGCCAAAGAAGAAGGCTCACTGGTGGATTGTGACAGTTCCCTGCATGAGCCTGGTAAAATTGCAATAAGCAATGAGACAGCAAGAGTGGAAAAAATACTAAGGATAATTTATGGCATCAAGTTAACCTAGTAATACAGTTACTGGTAGACAATGCAATGCTGTGGCTAGAAAAGTAGCATACTTCCACCAATATCAGTCAAAGGGGCCTTGATGATTTATTGGTGGGAGTGAAATCTTTCCATTGGGAGCACTGCACTTGCTGGTTAACAGCATCCCTATACTGATGATCAAGTTGTAAACAGGGCATTTCATGCAAAATGAGCCCCCACAAAATACTGGAGAAATCTGAAAGGGTTAGCAGATATAAAAGTATCTGCTACCAAAAGTAGTTGCTGGCTTCAATCATTACTCATATACATATGCAAAATACAAAAGCAAGGACTGGATGAACTGAATATATTTTTATTTGAATTGCCTTCTGAAACAATCTCTACCAAGTGTACATTGGAAGCATTGGGAGTCATATCTTAACATTGTAGGAGTACTTTTTGCAAGTGGATTACCAATGCCAACTTTATACATATACAGCTTTTGTGTAAGGAGTTTGTACTAGGATATGAGCTGTGGTAATGGAAAGTATTCCATTACTACAATATCTCTAAACCAATATTGCACTCATTTCTTTATTTTGCTTTTTGCTATCGTAACACACAAGTGAAAGATCAAGAATTTCCAACTTTGAAGAGCAAATGCTTCAGACCCTGACAAGCAATCCACCCAAGAATATTATGTCATACAGAACACGTAGTAGCCAATACATGTTTCAAATTACAGCTCATTTGAAGCAGTACTTAAGGAGTTATGACCAAAAGAGTCCAATTATTATATATACTATGCCTTATTGCTAGGATTACTATGGTGACTTTGATCATGTGTTACTTTCGAACCAGCCAATCAAATCACGTGAAATTTTCACAGGTGCTGCGCCTATGTCCGATCTGCGCCACTGCAAAATTTTAGCTTCGTATCACGTGTATTGCTTGCGCAATCGCCCAAAAACTTTGATCCTTCAAAATTTTCATATATATGACTTCCCCAGCTGAGAAATAAAGAGAGAGCCTCTCTTTCCAGAATCTCCACACTACGATTACAAGTTTAAAGGTTATAAGACTTCCCCTGCATCACTTGCACTGTTGAGTATTCTGACTTTGATCAGTACTACATCAGTAAAGAGACTGCAAAGCTCACAAGAATCCAATCTAAGTTCTACAAGAAACTACCACTTTTCTGTCGGAAAAGTCCCCTCTAAGAAGCCCCTTTACTCTAAAGACACCCCTTTAGACACCCCTTTAGTCTAAAGACACCCCTTTAGACACCCCTTTAGTCTAAAGACCCCTTTAGAGACCCCTTTAAGAAACCCCTTTACTCTAAAGAAGCCCCTTTAGGCACCCCTTTAGTGTAAAGTCCACTTTAGAGACCACTACAAGAAGCCCCTTTACTCTAAAGACACCCCTTTAGACACCCCTTTAGGTCTAAAGACCCCTTTAGAGACTTCTACAACACACCCCTTTAGGTTAAAGGGGAGTTCAGAATTTCCATATAAGG